>JANRGW010030289.1:14835-81114 GCA_024733675.1 Psilopsiagon aymara | reverse complement strand
ATGAAGACAGGCTGAGAAAGTTGGGGCTGTTCAGCCTGGAGAAGGCTGCATGGAGGCCTCATAGCAGCCTTCCTGCACGTGAAGGGGGCCTATAGGGATGCTGGGAGGAACTCTTCATTAGGGACTGTAGTGATAGGACAAGGGGCAATGGGTTCAAACTCAAACAGGGGAAGTTTATATTGGATATAAGGAAGAAGTTCTTTACCATAAGGGTGGTGAGGCACTGGAATGGGTTGCCCAGGGAAGTTGTGAATGCTCCATCCCTGGTGGCGCTCAAGGCTGGGTTGGACAGCGCCTTGGGTGATACAGTTTACTGGGGGGCGTAACTGCCCATGGCAGGGGGGTTGGAACTTCTTGATCTTAAGGTCCTTTCCAACCCTAACTGTTCTATGATTCTATGATTTACAATGAAGAGTATTTTCTGCTCATAAACCTTAGCCACTTTATAGTTAACAACATACCATTAGTGAAAGCATATGCATATTGTGTCCATTATTTATATCACAATTGACTGCTACTCATACACTGCAGGCATTATCATCCTCATAGGCCTACTACTCAAGGCCAGTACATGTTCTTGGCTATCCACCTTGAGCTTCTGACTTTGCCTAAAGTAGGCCTAGTGGGATGGTGAACCTTTACTGCTATTCATTATTTTACGTAGCCAAAAAGAAGGCATTGCAAGCCTTTTCTCAATTCATGAAAGCCATTCATCCAATAAGGCAGGATAAACATTTTTTTACCTCCACTGTGCATCTTCTCCTGTTCACATGGGTTCCCCACATTTTCCACAGCAATTACCTTTTGGGGAAGATCTGCTCTGGGGCAGGCTAATCAAGTGCTGTGGGTAAATTCTTCAAATACAAGTATAAATAAATGAGACAAATGCACACAGTGACTTGCCTCTGAAGGTCTAAAAGCCTGGCCACTACCATTCTTTGTACTCACTATTCTGCCTTGTGTAGCTTCTCCCAGGAGCCCTCCAAAAGTGATTACAGGAGACATACAGGCACAGTATAGGAAAAGAATCGAGGCCAGGCACTGCAGGCTTAATGCATCCTTGAAGTCACTCAAGAAAAAAGGTGCTTTCCTTTGGATGTCAAGTATCAAACCACCAAAAAGCCTAAATAGGTGAGATGAAACTCGTCAAACTGTACACTAGAGGATTCTAGCTAGTTCAAAACTATGGGCTACACATGACTGCCAGTGCCTACTGCCAGCACAAATTAGCTATTTCATAATCCAGATTAAATCATAACAGTTTAAAATGTAAATGAGAATCTTATCTATTCCATTTCAGTAGTATTCTAAATATAAGCAAGCAGGTTATCCACATTTTTAAAAGCTGGCTAGGTATTTTTGTATATGGGCTAGATACTGAAAAAATATCTTTGCAAGTGTTTTTACCTAAGTAATGCTTTAAGTCAAATCTGGTTTACAATATTCAAAAGAAGGAACAGGAGAAATGTGCTAAGCCTCAACCAAGACCACTGCATTGACACATTTCAATATTACTACTCCAGTAAGCTGATTCAAATTCTCTACATGCATATGGCTAGATCCATAAATAAATTTAGGTCTACTATTTTTAACAGTGTTTTCACCTGGAGTACAGAGATATGCTAAAATGGAAAAACAAAAATCAAACATGTCAGTTCAAATGACTAAATTACTCGCTAGAAATTAAAAAGCTTTTGTCAGTTTTCCAAAAATTTACAAGACTCCAAAATGTTAGGTATAATTTGCACCTACAAAAAAAAAAAAAAAAGAATTTATTTTCAATTATTAAAAAAAAAATAATGTTCCATTCCTAAGAAAAACAAGAGTCTCATCTAATAATAATTGTGGGCAGAAATTAACCTCTCAGCTCCACATGCTGTCTGCAAAACAGCAAAAGGTAAATATAATAAGTCTAAAATAGTAAAAATCAACACAAGTGTTGTAAAGTCCTTGTAAAGGTATGAGAAAGATGCATTTCATTTGGAAGTTCATTATTTTGGAGATAACATCATTGTACGTACTTTTCAGAATTTCTCAGTTGATTTAATCAATACTCTCACATGAGATACTAAGGTTTAATCTTAACCAGATATTTCCAATGCTGGGCTTTCTTAGGAAGTATTTCAGAATTAACTGGGAATAACAATGCAAGTCAACTGAAAGAAATTCCTTCAATTTTAGTTTAGACTTAAAAGAAACCTGACCAAATCCAAAACATAACCAATACCAAAGTATTTTTTCCCCTTTATATCCCTGGATGTTCTATTTCATACATGATTAAAAAAAACAGATTGGAATTGAAATTTTTAGTACCTAGCCCAATACTGAAAATTGTATATTCCTGCTACGATTATGATAATTGCATACTCTTGACAATTAAAACATAAAACTCTTAAAGTCAGTTAGTTAAATTAGGCAGCATCTTATTTATGAAATCCTTCGCAAATGTGTTGAGAAACATTGCCACAGGCTTGAAAATGCTTCAAGTGGATTGGCATTTATAGGCAAGATTTCAACACTTGAAAAGGAAAAGGGATGCGCTCTGACACTTACACCATTATTTTTTTATGTTCAAATGTCACCATTAAAAACTGTGAAGGCTTATTACTTTTATTTCTTTATAGTAGTATTTAGGAAAGTGAACACACCTTCCAGTTCTCTCAAGCTCAGGTCCAGCATGATGGCCTTCTTGTTTGAGAGTTTCTCCTGCAGGAGTAGATCCATTTGGAAATTTAGGTGCCTTCCTTTTCTCCTGGGGGCGGTACAGGTGGAGGGAAAAGAAAAGAAAGATATCATACTTTCAGAGTGCCTTTACACTAAGAAGTATAATTCAAAGACAGCATGCAGAGACTCTATGCCTCCCAAACCTTTATCATGTTCCCAGCTTATCAGCAGACCTCCGTTTGTCAGTCATCTTGAGTAGACAACTAGAACTGTACAAAACTCTCACTAGTAATACCTTGCACAACCCTATCTTCCCTCTTTCTACAAGAAATATGTCCCTGAGACATGATGAAAAAAGCTACCTTTTCAAAACACAGTAGAGGCTCAACCATGATTGCCTAGAAATTTTTAGGTTTCTTTTCCCCCCACCTAAATCATTTCCAGAGAAGAGGCCTCTAGCTTCCAACAGGAACTGACCTCACTTTTTGACATACACAGTGTTCAGCTGAAGTGTAAGTAAGAAGTCATTCCAGTATAAACAAGAAGTCATTACCCTATTGAGCAAGTTGCTCACACTGCTCCTCATAAATTTCCCAGCCCAGCTTGCTTTGCAAAAAGCCCTGAGCCCTGCTTATTTTGGAAACAAGTGGTAGCTTCAGGCTATTCATGAACAGACTACGATGCTGTCACCCATTCCGTTCCATTCCACCCACACCCCTAAACCATCCCTGGATTCAACAACAATGTCAACCTTCTGAATGAAGAGCACTTCTGATCCTGGCAGCAGTAATTCCCCTCAGTTGTGAAGAAGAAGTAAGGGAAGAAATCAGAGTCCCTCTGAGGTCCAGCTTTGGCCTGGCTCTAATTCTAAGCTGGTGTCACAACTGAGCAATATGATCCAGTTTTTAATCTAATTCATAAACATTCTGTGAACATTATATGCTAGCCAATACACATTACAGCATTTCAATAAATGCTGTATGCAAATAGAAGTTTTTAGAAGAATTTCAATATTCTTGATGATCATCCTTTGACTAATAATCAAGTTTATAGCATGCACTAAGGTAAAATTTCTGACCAATTCTCCCAGATCTCACAGAAAATCATTTCAGTATTATGAAAGGAAATATAGGAAATACAACTTACTTAAAAGTATAGAAGGAAATGGATTAACACTTTTTTTGTTTGTCTGATTGTCTTGGTTTTTACTTAGATGGACAATCCACTTTTTCTTCCCAAATGTGGAGACTTTCCTGATGCTCTACTAAAGTATATATTCAATACACAATTTATGTGCATGTTTTTGTAACATTACCTGGGAAGGAACACTTTTTGGCGGCTCAATTCGTATAGATGGATCCCATTCTCCTGGAGGCAGGACTGTCACTTGGTCTAAAAATTCATCAATTCCTGACAACAAATCATTTCGGTCTTTTGCTTTATAGGCAACATCATGGAAAACCTACAAGAAGCAATTATGAAACTGGTGGTGGTTTGATTTTTTGAAAGAAGGTGTGATTACAAGGAACACTTCACTATTTTTTAAAAGGCATGGAAAATTTTTAAAGGTCCTCAAAGGTTAGGCTTTTACTTTAGTTGCATACATTCGCATTAAGAGCTACCTTAAAAATTAAAGCGGCAACTAAAGCTTTTAATATTCAGTTCTCACACTGTACAAGTACCGTATTAACAGACTAGAAGCCAGTTGTAAAATGACCAGTTTCTGGTTTACATTTCCAACTTTAAACTGCTGTAAAGAAACCTTAGAATTTCTGCTTGATAGCCCTAATAATTATCAGCAACTCAGTAGGTGGTGCTCAATGGGAAGTCAGAATTAAAACGTTCTAATTTTGCTCAGTAAGATCACATTAGTCTTTAGAAGCCGGAATTCCCCTGGGGCTCTTCAAAACCATTCACCGGGGCTAAGCCTATGACTTCAGATGCCTAGTAAAATCCTGATTTTAATTACTTGCCATCACTTTGATTCAAAAGAGATAGCTGATGACTCAATCACATTCTTAAACTTACTGTCCAGAACACTTGGACAGTTTGCTGTCTTTTTTTGAAACACAGGAGATTCATAGCAGGCTCAGTTTCATTTAATAGTTCAATTTCCTAATTTAAGACAAACGGGAAATCTATACACCAAAGCTACAATTCTTTTCCAGAAATACATTTAGGATTTCTTCAAGAAAGGCAAGAGGAAAAAATAACTGACCATTATCTAGTTCACTAACACGAGAAATAAATGGAACACTGTAAACTTACGTAACCAGTTTGGGGGGTGGGGTGTTTTTAACCCTGCACTCCAGAATATTTTAATTAAAAAGAGTTGGTAAGCAAATTATTATAGACTTCTTTAATCACAAGTGTTTAAAATATATCACTCACGTCATCTGTCATAAGTGTTGCTATTGATCTTCCAATTTCATGGTACTGTGGAGCTTTTCCTGCTGGTCCCAGCAACAAAAACAAAAACCTGTGGAGAGAGCAATCAAGAATACAGCTGACTCAACTGAATATACTCAGAGGGTTTTTTCAAACTGATGTTTAGAGAAAATTTAGTAGTGAAGTGAAAATCCTCTTCACCATTCCAGGTCTTAAAGACTGCTGCAAGACTAAGAAAAGGTTGCCCTCAAAGTCATTAACGGAAGGAACTCGAATCCTGAAACAACATTACTCCAAAAGCTTCCTAATTAAGCCTAATTTTTCAAGTTCTTATAATGCCTGATACGTAGTAGAAATCCAAGACTCAATAGTTATTTCCTCCAAGTTATAGGCCTTTCTGACATTACCACTGGCACAGACTTTCTTAGTGAAGGCCCAGGAGCTTTACGACCTGCTCTAGCCTCTCTAATGATCGATCATCTCTTTGATGGGAGTTCAATCCATCTTACTTGCTGTGACTGGGCTCATCACACAACAGATACATTGATATACTTCAAGAAACACACTGGGCATAGTCATATAGACATACCCTGGTTCTGTGTCAGTTGGAGAGAGTCTGTATTTTGAATACCTAAGAAGGTAAAAAGTGACATTTTGGGAAGGGAATTCAAACTCGGTGTGGGTCACACCGTATGTTAACAGTCTCCATTTCCAATCAGAGTAACAGTTATTACACCACCAAATAGGATTAGTATCGCATAAATTCACAAGGATACAAAGCAGCGAACATCCATAACTGTTTTCATGACCTTCTTCCTATACTCCATGAAAATAAAATTTTTAAGTACTTAAAAAAAGTAGTGCCTTCTTTCCCCATACAGTACAAAAAGTTCAGTGTTATCTTTCCTTTGCAAGGTGACTGTCTTACCTGAAACTGAAACTGCATCTTTAGAATCAAGTATGCTATTCCAAATCTGCAAGTCTAAACCATTCTGATAAATTTAGGACAGGATAATTTTAGTTACATTAATATGATAATCCATATGCAGAAATTCTGGAACTTCCCACAAAACATTATGAGCAACTAGTCTTTGAATATTCTCCTGTCTATTCACAGAACTTTGCCAAAATTATTTTTGCCTTTCAATAAGAGTGTATAAATTGAAAATTACCAAGCACTTTGATAATTTCAAAATATTGAAAAGAAAATCACCAAAACACACGAATGCCCAAATTTATGCCAAATACCACAGAACAGACCAATACATCCATGTGCACAGAAAATGAAATGCCCTCTATGATGACTGACAAAACAACCTGCCATCTTTATCATCAGAGCTGCATTTTGATGTTTGATGATCTGTGGTAAATCACCCACAGTAGACTGTGAGACCTATGATATCGGTGGGATGAGGGTGGGTGCACCAGGAAGGATAGAAGGATAGCATGTTGCAGACTGAAAACCAATTCAATATATTAGCTGCAGATCAGTTACCCCCATGTTAGCCACGTAGATTTTAGCATGTAATTGAAAAAAATAAGTTTTTCCACTACTGAGGTTATTCACATGCAGAATATTTCTATACAATGAGCATAGTTTCAAATTAGACAGACTTTCAGACTTCGCAGACTCTTTCCCACTTAGCCACTCTGTGCCATGCTGAAGGGATCTATAGCAGTCTTCAGGCTGATATTTAAAATGGCAACACACGCTTGGAAAATTCACTGCTTTTACTCCAGGTCAACTATCAGTTTCAGCTTCTGCACTTGTTTAAGACAGCATCATTATATACATTTAAAGCATTCAGAGACTTTATGGTGGATCTCATTCGTTTAAATCTGGCACCAAATGACTGACATCATGTTTAACAGAAGTACATTTCTTGAGCTTAACACAGTATGCATAAAAAGGTATAACTTTTTGAGATCTTAAATACTACTATCATCTTGTGTAACTAAAGCAAGACTTTCTAAGCAGTTATTTACCGTGTAGGAACTGGAACTTCTGTGAGACCTGAGAGAAGCACAGCTGGGGAGAGCCTCACAAAAGCAATAATAGGTCTTTCTAAAAAGTCTACTTCTCCCACTAACACATTTGACGCTTCTGCTCCTGCAGGTATTTTCCTCATGAAGTTCATATCAACCTATTCATACAAAGATGAAACAAGTGTTTATTCCCGTACATAAGTTTATCAGTATTTACTAGACATCTATGCTACAAAGGCAAATTATATATCCCATAGTACAGAAAAGACACTTAGAAAATCAGGCAGCCAACTAATAAACTGTCTTCTAGAAGTTAGAATTACTACTACCTACCATATTCTAGAAGACTCCAAACTGCAAAACCACCTTTCTAATATTGCTTATCATGAAAACATTCTGTGGTAGGACATAACAAAATCTACGCATGAAATTAACTAAGGAGAGTTCATGTAACTACGCATGGTTTCTAGAATGCAAGTAGTTGTTTCACAGCTGTGTATTTCAAATAGGTCATAATTTTGAAATATAACTTGTATGTTTGTCTTCATCCATGAAGAATATGATGGCTGAAAATACTGACATTCGTTTCTGTAAGTAATTATAGAAGAGCATTAGAAAATGGTACAGCACATGAACTCTGTTCACATAAACGCAAGCACCAGTTACATGGATATCTAGAGAACTTACGGGTGGCCTCTTGAGTCCCACACCAAGTGTGCCACAACTACAGTGCCAGGAGGCTGACTCCTGCCCAACAGGAGACAAGGCAGGTGTACAGAAGGACACGCCAAGCAGAAACAAAATCTGAGACCAAGGAGCAGGAATATATGGCCCCTGCCATGAATTAGATCTGAACTACAGTATAACTTAGCTTTCCTTAAGCATAATTAACCAATTTTCTTAGTGTTTCACAGATAGAACTTGTCCAGAAAATTAAAATTATGAAAGAAATACAAGGGATTTACAGTATTGACACAAGATTTTCTTCAGAAAGTGGTACTGTATGCTCCTAATGATTAAGATGCACGATAATAACTTTTCTACAGCAAACTCATAAAACATACAAAAAAGATTTCCTTCCAAAGCCCTCTTTACAAAAAAATCCCAGAAAGTCTGTCCTAGAGAAAATGTTACAACTCTATCTATGATACTGTTTTTATAGCAAATCTGAAAATACCTCCCCCTCCACATGAGAAGTACAGCAACTGCACTCTTGAAGTTATTATAATGAAAAGATCAAAGGAAACAAAGTTCAGTCCCACTGGGAGGGCTTTCAAATATATTTGACACATTCAGCATATACCGTATTGAGGCACTTGTACATACAAGTTACAGCTAAGCACGTATGTCTTGTGTACACTCCTACACATGTGTACCTATACATTTCTTAGTTGTAATAAGAGGGAAGTTACAACCACATTTTTTGTTACAGTTATTTTGTGCTAAACATTAAGGTTACTTACCTTACTAAAATCAACAGTGCTATTTTCTCTGCTTCCTCCTGTCCCAGTACCTTTAACCTCTCCACTTTTCCCAGTGTCTAAATTTCCAGGTGCTGATTGTGGAGACGCTAACAGCCCTAAATAAAAACAAAAGGGGTAAGTTCAAAATGGTGTACAAAATGAACCAAGTATGCGACACTACCAACACTCAATGTGGCAGCTTGCTTAAAGCAAATGTGCAAGTTATTCAGTAAGGGTGCCCTACATTAGTATCATAAATGCAACATTAACAAGTCGCTGTGTTGTCAAAACAATGACATCATTAAAAAACATAAGTATTGCCCAAATGATGGCCATTTGCAGAACAGTCACCAGTAAATAAGAGCTACTTTAAGTGCAGAAAAAATAACAACTGTTGACATTTTAATCTTTTAACTGCTCTAGTAGACAGCAGACAGCATCTTTGCTATATTTAGAAGTCCTCAAACACAAAAAGTAACACCTCTGTTCCCTAGTCTTCTCTACAGCAATTATTTCAAATGTAAAAGCCTTGGCAAAACACAGACTACAACTACAAGGAACATCACCCTAGTAGTTAACTAACTTGCACAAATAATTTGTGTACTACATGAAGGATAGACAGCTTGCAAACCACGACTCCCATCTACAGACCAAAGCTCCAAGTATTGATCTGACCAGACATTACTATATGAAATGGTGTCTCTTAACGCATTAGCTGAAGAGGCACGTGCAACGAAGCCATTAAACATACAGCTTCCTTTTGACACCTGCTTCAAGACAAAACTGTTTTATATAGCTTGACATGCTATTAGCAACAGTGAAATCCTGGTTCATTAAAGCTGCAAAAGGCAAGTAACCCAGGTGTTCATACACCTGAATCCTGTACTGTGCCATGGCTATCCCTTCCCAACTACCATTTAAAAGCTGGTCTAAACATGCATAACCAAGCCCAAATCCCATCTTTTGCAGCATAGAGCTTTTACTTGTTAAGTTTAACATGCACTAACAGTGCATTTGGCCTTGCTTGCCTACACTAGACCTTTTAGATATGGTGATAAAATCATGCTTTAACATGCTTTCAAAACCACATTGGACAAAGAGTAAAAGTTTCAACATTGTATTACATGCAGAAAGTTTGTATTTAGGCCAAGCACATCACTCAAGTCAAGATAAAACTGAAGTCCTCACTTGGCTACCTGTTGGCTATTGTTCTATCTTAACTACGACTGCGTAATTAATTGCATCCATCTGTGTTTATAATTTAGTAACTTGACTTTTTTAGTATTTCAAATGATTAACCAGATTAACTGTATTTGATCTCCAAATTTAGTTAAAAAAAAAAAAAAAAAAAAAAAGAATAAAAAACCCCCAAAAAACCACCCTCATTCAAAGAGCCATCATATCAAAGAAACATGCAGGCCCAAGCCTTTACCATTAATTTTCATTCTTACAGTTCATAGGGATGTAAGTGGTGTGGGTAGCTTTTCCTGAAGCAAAAACCAAATGAAGTTAGTAAGCTGCAATTTCCTTTGCGAATCCTAGCATGCACAAGTAATTAGCTAACACTAGAAATACAACAATAGGTAAGCTAGGGAAAACAAAACAAAGCAGTCACAGTTCTACCCTTCTGCTCCAAGATGCAAAATTAGAAAGACTAACAGCAATCAATCACCTGCAAAATCAGCTGTTTAGAGTCTTTTAAGTGCGTAAGAGTTGATGTTAAGATGTATTTGTAAGACCAGATATAGAATAGAAATATTAAGCAGCTGTTGCAGAAGAACATAATATGAAAGTAGATACACACAAACTTTTTTCACGCTTCCTAACCCCCCATATAACAATATGCATCATTTTGTCCTTTACATAAATGCTCTGTGAGCAAGAGCAAGCAGAGACTAGAACAAAATGTGGATAGACAACCAAAGAGAATAGAAAATAAGGATTTGACACACTAGCATAAACTAATACATTTCAGTGAAATCAATTCTTCTAAAAGGTTTCCCTTCAAAATTTCTCCAACCAGTCACAGTCAAGGTTCACAAGTTTTGGCAACAATACAGGAACATCTGTCTGATTCTAAACCACATGTTGTTTTCTTTCTGCTAGTCTTGCAGTTGGACAGACTGCTCTGCTCACATGAGAAGACTACAAAGTTTTCAGACCTGATCAAGCATTTCCATATGATACTGTGTCATTATGCACATCAGTCTGATATTATCACCTCCTACAGTGAAATACTTTTACTGAAGTCTCTAACAGAACTTCTTTCCTTCTCCTTTCCAGTTCAGCAGATACACACCCAAAGGCTACTGCTAAAATGAAATCTACCTAGTAATTTTTCTAGACCGAAGACAGAGAAATTCATCTTGTCTTCCCAAAGCCACCAATGGGATCTTTAAGAATACACAGTTCTCTCCTTGATGTTGTCAGCTGGGCAGATGCACCACCTATCTCCCTCGAAACACAACAGTTGATCAAGTCTTGAATAAGTTTGGATTAAAACACCCTAAGATCACTCAAGTTAAAGTACTGAAAACTACACCTTCACTAAAGGTCAAGTGCATTTTTTTAGCCAACTACACTTAGTTTAATACTGTGATCATAAAAATGTAATGGAAATTATCTACTGGAAGAAGAAAGCAAGAATAATACAGACATCTCTACTAGGGTAAAAATAAATATGTTGGGGAAATAACAGGAGTTCAACACCTAAGCAGGATTATTCCAACATAATTGTGTTTATATAGGCAAAGTTTAAGAAACACAGAACTTGCAAATAAATACAAACTCACACTGTATTTAAGAAAATAAAAATCAATTTTTAAAACTAAATTCCAATTGAATTTTGAAAATTGAGCCTTAATGTGAAAAATATTAAAATTGCTCTTAGAAGGAAAATACGTACAACTTTCTGAATTACTATTTTCAGTATGTTATTACTGTAAAAGCAAAGCTGTTCTAATATATTATCTTACTCAGCTTTAATGAACATTTATCAGTGAACCGAAAGACTTCTTAAAACAGTAAACTTTGCTGTTGTTCACAGACATTAAGAAAGCTTAATGATACTGGTGTATTAGGAGTGTTCACCTTTAGCTGTGACACAGCTCTCTCTCTTCCTAGCTCTACCTATGGAATTCACTATCAACAGTTTCAAAGATGGGAAAACAAAAGCTGCTCTTCAACTGATGACAAAAGAAGAACAGTATTGTTAAGAGAGCCCTTTGCCTGGTGGACCTGTTACGAACTGATGAATGTTTGATGAAAAGTGGCAGACTGAAAGAGTCCCCCCTCCTCCCTTCTTTTACAGTAATTCACATTAAGTTTAATAACCTTCCAGCTATTCATAAAAGACCAAAAATAAAGTCTCAATAGCACAAGGTCAAAGATAGATGAATGCTACACAGAAGAAAACCATCTATTAGAAAATTAACATGGTTCTTAATGCTCACAGGAGGCAAACCCAATTATACAGATGGGGAAAAAGTATTTAAGTTGCAATATTCTGAACTACTAGAGAGGGAATACAAACCATAACTTATAGTGGAATGGACAAATGGCTTGGGGAAGAGTGGCTGGAAAGCTGCCTGTCAGAAAAGGACCTGGGTGTGCTGACTGAAGGCTGGCTGAACATGACCCAGCTTGTGTCCAGGCAGCCAAGAAGGCCAACAGCATCCTGGTCTGTATTAGAAACAGTGCAGCCAGCAGTGCCAGGAAGTAATAATCAAGAGATCAGTCCAATTGCAGCTCCAAAGTCATAGTCTGAGAATGTCTTTAAAGGTAAGTCTACATAAAATGTGTTTCTATGTTCAGATGACTTCTTGAATTAAAAAAGAGGGGAAAAAAAAACCACATAAAACAAAAACGTCTTCCATCATTATTGGTGTTCATCTTTCTCTGGAAAGACTTTCATTTATGGATTCATGGGAAATCATCTCTTCAGATTCTTCCTTTATGAGAAACATAAAGGCACAAATGCAATTTGAACACGACTTGGAGATTCTGGTGGAAAGCTCTATCAGTGGCATCAATAAGCTCTATTGGTGGTATATTCGTGGTATCGAAAAGCTCTAATAGCGGTATATCAGAGCATGAAGTATTTGATCTCCATTTGTTTGCCTTCTCTTGGGTTACAAAGACCTTGGGTCTGGCATGCTGTAATTCCTGTCAGATGAGTAGAAAAGTAAGAACTGGATGACGGATTACAGCTGCTTTAGTTCTGGCTTTTTGTTGCCTTTGAAAGATTGCCCTTGAGAGATAACAACCATAATTCTTACATTTTCCCCTAAAAAAGTGGAAGAGCCTTCTGTTTGCTTTTCTGAATTTAAAGACAGACCCCTACTCCAACTCAATATGACAACCTACAACCTAGCTTGCTCTTTCATTTTCAGTGATTCAGTTGCAAAACATGAAGAGAGAGAATCACAGCCTTTTCTCTGTCAGCATATTTTCAATGCTAGATGTAACAGTGTGCTCTTACTTGTTAAACAAGTGAAGAAGGAAACCAAGAAAAATCCCCCATACCCTAACCCTCCCCACCCCCAGGAGGAACTTAAAGGCTAAAAGAAATGGTCTTAAAACCATTATCTATCTAGAAGAATCCTGAGGTCTCCTAATAAGAGATAATTTTTCAAAAGTAAAGCAAGCATAGCAGTATGCATGCAAAATGCACAAGTTATTAAATATTTACTAAAAACTACTGAAGAAGCTGTCAGAACTATCCATCCTTATACTTACTATACATCCTTATACTTACATATACATCCACATACCTTTTAACATGTAAAAAACAATAGCTTTGCAAGGCAAAAATCTAATAAATTGCTGAGCTCTGATCTACAAACCTACCATTATCAACTCTTACCTACCTTACCCTATTTTGCATATCTAACACAACAAAATACTGATCAAGTGCCAGATACTGAAGCAGAGCCCTAATGTATAGCTATCTGAGAACAGTTTAAGATGAACTGAACCTGCCAGTTTCATTTCATCATAAACTGCGAATGTTTTTAATGGCCCTTGTTTTTAAAAGGACAAAAGCAAAAAGAAAACTGCTTAAAGACTTCATGAAGATACAAATAAGCTAGGAACGTTCACTGATAATTTTATCTTCCCTAATTCTTTTCATATCCATCTCTAATACTTCACTACATCTTGGCTGTAGCTACCTTCAGGATATCAAATACTGGATTAAAATACTAACTCTACCACTGACAAAAAAAAACCCAACAAAGCAAAACCTAACATGGACTGTAGGTGAGTGAAAGTAAAAGGCCACCATTTTTGACATTTTGCTTATATGTTAAATTTTAAAAACATTATTCCTTTTTAAACTACACAAGTGAAGGTTAATTAAACATTGGGGTTTTTTTGCTGGCTTTTGTTAAAAGCTAAAAAGTTAAAAATGCCAAACAGGGAAATAGTCACAACTGAGAAAAAATAAAGCATGCAGGCAAAAGTAACAGTTATCACATATTCCTTTGTGCCAAAGTTATGTGCCAAAAACATCACAATGCAAGTGATCCAGATGCAGACAGCATCACACACGGACAGCTTAAATTGCAATAGTTGCCTGGTGTTTTGTCAGTATTTTCCTTTGTCTTCTTCTCATGGCTTTCCTGCACTTCTAAGTCCTCCTCAGGTGGGTGGATTATTACTGAAGGAATATCATCACTGGCAGATGACACCAGCAATTCCTTGCCCTGCACTGGACTTGGCTGGGCACTTGTGGTTGGCAGGTGGCTGCAGGTAGGACTGGAGGGTGGTGTGTTTTGAGGGGTAGTTACAGGGGTTGTACACCTTGAGGCTGACGGGGTTCCAGCTCTTGAAGAAGGAAGAAGGTAATTGAGAAGAACTGACAAACGGTTTTCTCCTCTCAGGGAAATATTTGAGGCAGACAGACCTGTTCGCAAAGAGTGGCAGGAGGCTGAAAGGCCTTCCCCCAAGATAAAACAAATGAAACACCATGAGGCTTAGAATAGGGCTACACTAGAAAACAACACAGACACAAATATGCATTAACAATTTACATAGTAAATTGCAGGGTTTATGGGCAAAAAGTGTCATACACATGCAAGTAAGAGAAGAGAAAAAAGCAAATCTGATTTCACACAACAGGAAAGTCAGGAATTACTGATAAGTACTAATTAGAATGGCAAAGATATGTGGGAGAAGATATTATCTTAAAGTCAGTAATATTTGTTAATACAACCAAAAAAAAGGACAACTGTATGTCTTAAAACTGACTCTTAAATTTTCCTGGAGGGATTTCTTATTCCACATTGCACAGCAGCTACCTTTAATGCCGTCCAAAAACTACATTAAAAAAAATCATTAGAAGCCAAAACAAGACTTCAGTTAACTGCACCCACTATATACAAAGACTTTTTAAAAATTTAAATATTTCAAAATTAACATGATCAAACATATCTAATCATGTTAAATACAACTGTCTTCCAAGAAAAGGCTGCTTCTAGTAAGTTTTCTAGTCAGCTGTAGTCTCAATAAGTATTTTTGAAGACGGCATGAGGACACGCATTATCCCTTCTGTATTTCTCCTTGCTGTCACTTACCAAAGTTCCCAAACTGCATAAAATCATGATCCAAAATTCACTGTTACTTTTCTTGCCCTATCCATTTCTGCTGCCCCACTAATTTCATATATAAAGAGAACAGAGTCTTGTCATGTTGCCCTCAGATTTAAGTTTGTAATGGATTTCAGATCTTCATTAAACAGCAAAAGAATGTTTATCCTCATATCAGTACTTCCATTAGAAGGTTTAGCGATACCATTCCTCTCACAAAACCACAAATACTTTTCCTGGTTTGGCAGCCTCCTCAAGAAGAGTACTGATTACTGCTCCTACAATCCCTGAAATCAAAAACATGTTGTTTTCACAAACCACACCACCAGGCAAGGGAACAGCAAATTAGACATTTAGTCTCTCATTTATGCTAGGCATCTCAGAGACGGATACGTTGAACAATCCTACAGGCATGGAAAGTATGTCTAGGTAAAAGTCACATTCATTTCCCCCACACCCCCTCCAATAATGGAAGAGTGGATCCTACAGATACAAACTTGATTTAAATTAGGAACAAAACCCTCAAAGATCAACTATTAAAACTGCAGCACAGTAATGACAAGAGGACCAATACAGCAAACTGACTGATTTTATCCACATTAATCTCTACATTAATAACTAGACTTCTGCCAGTACAGGTGTGATGAATCATGAAAATGAGATATCCTAACACACACAGGTGCAATAAGGGCCTTAAAAGGTATTATGCACATATGCATACCAAACTGGTTTGGTTTACCAGTTTATTAGAGGGTAACCATAGGATTATAAAGAAAAAGTAAATTGGTGCACGCTGGCAAAGAATTAATCATGCTATACTGGTTTCTTATTTGAGCATCTACCCCATATTCTGTTGTGGGAACAGTATTAGGAATAAAATATGCTGGAAAATGTAAGTGACACATGAAAAGGAACTGACAAGCAACAGCCCCTGAATACAAAATTCTGAACATTACAGTTGGGGACACAGGTATTCAAGGACAGGTAAAACCAAGTTCCTATGTGAAATTTTCTTGTTTCCTGAAGAAAACAGGGAAGTCGGAAGTTATAGAAGGAACGATGTACTTATATAAATTAGTTGTATTTTCATTCTAGAAAAAACCATTCTGGAACTATCATGGAAATATTTATTCATGCTATGAAGTATCAACAAGCTGGGACTTTTGCTGGAGCATACTCCAACTAGGTATCAAACTGAGAAGTCCCAACAAGCACTTAACTAAATGGAACATGTAAGCAGTTAGGCACCTTTCAAGACAGGAAAGAAATCTCACTTCCAGGAGTGATTCATGAAATCTGTACTAAGTTTTCACTAGAGTAAAAAATTTCCATTGAAATAGTATGCACATCAACACACAGCAAAAGAAAACAAAGGACAGAAATGGAAATAGCAGCCATAAGAAATAACGAAAAAAGTATGCTTTTCTATAGTATATATTGCTACCTGGACTTTGCAACTGGATATATAGAGTAAATATTTTTAATATTCCAGCATATTTTCAGGAACTGGTTGAATAAAAGATGTGGTACAGCCTATAAAAAAAAGTTTCTAATAGCTTCCTATGTTTTGGATTCCTCCCTTCCCCATTAAACCGTCTCTACCACACAAGGTAAAAACCAGTGTTACAGCTAAAAGTAGCTCCTCCACCATTAGCACAGTGAACTTTTTCTAGTCATATTAACACTGGATTAAAACACAGCAATTGTCAGCATCACTGAACTCACAACACAACAACTAATCCCTGGTATAAAGACTGAGTAAGTAGGATCCAGCTGATAAACAAATCTATGCCACGATGCTGAAATACCTCAAACATTACACATTTTAGTCAAGCATATCCTATAAAAAACGTTAGGACCAATGTAGGTCTATTTCTATACTTCAAAACACTAATGCATGCTATGTATACAGGCAAGAGTAGAATGTTTGAGTAAAGTCAAAAATATATGGAAACATCAAGCACAACTACATATAGCACACACTGTTATCATTAGTTCTTTGCTTATCAAGAAGGAAACACTTATCTGCTATTACCAGCTGAGTTTTCCTTCATCTCCCAGTGCGAACACTATTTAACACGTTAGAACAAACTGGATGCTACAACTTCTCTCACCATTTCTTTCAAGCAAGTGAGGGTCAGAATGTTTCTTGCCTATATCTGCAAAAGACCGAACCAGGGGAATCCGATTGCTGAACTTTTTCTCGTTCTGATGATGGTGCCTCTTCAGAAGAGCCTGTCTCACATTCTCCCTTATGGATTCATCCAGTTGGCCAGAGGCAATCATGTTGTCCAAAACCATATCTGCATAATAACAACAAAAATTAGATAAACTGCTATCAAATCACTCCTCCACTACGTTCAAGCACTGCAGTTGCATCAAAAAATACTTTAAAAAAAGGCAATCTATTTAAAAAGTATTTTCTTTCGCAAAGTCATCTTCAAGAATCCGCAGGAAATTTTCAAAGATTTCACTAAACAAACAAACGTGAGGTAAAGGAAAGCACAACATGCAGATCCAAGATAAAATTTGCTAGCAGCATCATTTTAAGAAATAAGTTACTTAATATTTTAGAGTCCACTGTCATTTACTTAAACTTGCAACAGTGACTCCTTTTCCAAAAAACACATCTATGTATTAAAAAACCCTTCACTAGAAAATGAACACACAGAGACAGAAACACAATGAAGAACAGGCTTAAGACAGTCCTAACCTGGTGCTCCCTATTTTGAAAGTACACAACTATATAAAAGTGGAAGTTATTACAGAATGAGATGAACTGCCTAACTCCTCCATCATCTCCAGATGCATTATGTTCTTAAAGCTACAATATATCATGGGATTCACGTGCTTCAGAAGAACTGTGAAACAAAAGCTACTAACATCATCTAAAACTAACTACCCAGCTGCCAAACAACATCAAGTTTCAAAAGGGAAAGCGATAAGCTCACACTAGGAAAGAAAGCCTACATGTCTGGAAAAAATACATGGTGTGACTTTATAGCTGTTGCCATTTTTATTAATTTAAGAAATGAATTAAAAGTAAATTATAAACCAAAACATAACTTTTAAAAAGCATTTACTGAACACTCTTGCTCACTAAAGTCAGGAAAATAGGAAGGGAATACAAATATCCTAAGTGAATTTCAAAGACTTCAAGATAAAACAAGGAAACATTTCAAGCACTGCCAGAGTTTTTAATGCCAAAACACCCTGTCCTTCACATACGTGTTGGTCAGCCCTAAGCCTAGCGTGATTCCCAAGAACGCATTCCACTGTGTGGTACCTGTAGCAAAAGATACCATGAAAATGATGGAAAACTAGTTTAAATGCCTACAGGCTAAGCAGATTATATTTGTATCGCTGTCAATTTTATATTTATATATTTTTATTTATATTAAAAATTCTTCAAAGCTCATTTTATAGTATCCAAAATAACCATGTGATGATTAGTGAGGACATACAACATAGTAGGCCAAACACACACAAAATTTATTTCTGCTAACCTCTTGAAAAGGTGGAAAAACAAACAAAACCCAGACATGCAACAATCAACTGCACTAATGGCATCAAGTTAACGTCACACAAATTATGATCAATAATTATGGAACTAAAACACTCAAATAAGTCCTAAAACACTCTAGCAGATATTTACATTTCACCTGTAGTAACAAAGACAAAAAAACACATTCAGGAAGCAGAACATACAGAGAAATTCTGGGACTCATCCCAAAATATGTAATGAAGGAGGTCCTACTCATGCAGTGTAGTTTCCTGAGAGTAAAATTTGTAGGACCAGATGAAGAAAACTGCAGTAAGCATGCACATACCTGTTTCTTCAATATAGGATTTTCAAGAACATATAAAGACACTGTAAAAACATCAAGTTATAGATTAAAATTTAGGAATAAGTTGTAAGAAGTGTTGCTTCAACCTGCTATCTCATCTAATGTGCTTGCTCTCATGTCCAACATGACCGTCCCATTAAGAATACAGCTTCGCAGTTCAAAGAGACTGTGCAGAGACAGAGTTGCTACATAAGGTTTGCTCCATCGATCACCACCATCTTCAACATCCTCTTCAAATTTCAGCCACCTGAAACACATACACATATTTATATTTCTCCTGGAAGACACACAATTTGGCAATCAATCCCATCCTTCCCTGTGACTCCATATGACAAGAAACAGAAAATCCCATCAGCTCTTACCAGCTTTCATTTTTTAAAACATCAAACATGACTGACAGCCACAGTATCTTATCAGGCTTTTTACCCACACTCAGCTGTTTCAGATTTTGCCCATTTTGTTTCTTTTGGTTTGCACAATACCTGTTACTTCAAAAGTTCCTGTGAACAGTGTAGGCTTGTGCCTTATTACTTGATTTCCATATCTCAATTTCTTTGGTATTTTAGGAAAGCTGTTTGAAACAACACAATACCATGTTTAAGCCTCCAAGGGTGCTACGTCAGACACTGAAGAGCTAGGTAATACTAATATGTGTAACTGTAAATTGATACTGATCCTGACTCACAGGCACTATATAAATTGAACTACTGCAAAAGTCAACATGCAATACAGTAATGAGAAGTACTGAATGCAGAAGAACTTACTAAAGCATGCACGTAGAAGGAAGCTACTTGACCAATAGAGGCCATAAATAATCGTGGCTGTAATGTTCATACGAAAAATTAATCAAATGCTACCCAAGATGTACAGAAATACTGAATTCTAATATATCAGCAATAGTAGAGCAAACAGCTTTCTGAGATTGCAGATACTGTGCTGTATGGCTGAATACCTGCATTTATACCTAAACACAATTGTACCTTTCACGGTGAGTGGCATGACCAGTTTCAGGAAAGTCAACACAGCACCCACAAGACTGAGGGTCTCTTGGGAAACCATACTGAAACCATACTCCTTCCAGAGTTGGAGAACAAGAATGATAGTTTTGTTCTGCTAAGCATGAATTGAGATAACAACTCTTATAGTTCTAACCTAGACCTGGTTAGCAGTTCTTTAAATAAAAACCAGGCAAAGATAGATATACTTTGAGACAATCTACTTCTAGCATACCTAGCTGTTTCTTTCCATTCATATTCTTCACCATCCCTGAAGCAAAGTTCATCCATTTCAGTGAAGAGATCATGGGGAATGTGTTCATCATCATCTTCAGTACCCAAGATAAACTGCACTCGTTGCGATGGTGTGTCTTGAAGAAAAGGAGAAACTGAATAATTAAATGAAGTCGTATGTCTATTATGACACAATTTAACAGTTAACTCTCCTGCCAACCATATCCTGGGCTGCATCAAAAGGAGTGTGATCCTGCCCCTCTATGCTGTTCTCGTGAGACCTCACTTGGAGTATTGTGTGCAGTTCTGGTGTCCTCAACATAAAAAGGACATAGAACTGTTGGAATGAGTTCAGAGGAGGGCCACGAGAATGATCATGGGACTGGAGCACCTCCTGTATGAAGATAGGATGAGAAAGTTGGGGCTGTTCAGCCTGGAGAAGAGAATGCTGCGTGGAGACCTCATAGCAGCCTTCCAGTATCTGAAGGGGGCCTATAAGGATGCCGGAAAGGGACTCTTCATCAGGGACTGCAGTGACAGAACAAGGGATAATGGGCTAAAACTTAAACAGGGAAAGTTTAGGTTGGATATAAGAAAGAAGTTCTTTACCGTAACGGTGGTGAGGCACTGGAATGGGTTGCCCAGAGAAGCTGTGAATACTCCATCCCTGGTGGTGTTCAAGGACAGAGCCTTGAGTGACATGATTTACTGGGAGGTGTCCCTGCCCATGGCAGGGGGGTTGGAACTAGATGATCTTAAGGTCCTTTCCAACCCTAACTATTCTATGGCTCTATGAAGAACATGGCTCTAGTCATAGAAAAGTGACAATGTACAGCATGGTGTCTGCATTTGAAGCTCCACATTTGATGGAACATTGCACTATAACTTTCCCATTCTCCACTGTAGGATTCAAAGAGGATCTGAGGTCTTGAAGGAAAAGTACTAAGAGTACTGCCAAATAATCTGATTTCAGAGAATGCTATGATAAAATGGTCATCTCTTGAGGATTACGGGTGGGCTGGGGGTTGGTACTAAAACTTAGGAGACAGAAAAATAAGAAGACTGAAATAAATAATTTAATAGCTCATTGATTAAATTACTATGGCAAATGCTATATTTGCAGCCATATTCATACTTTCAAAACTCGAGTGAAAGAGGAAGAATACTACAAGATACATAATCTGAATAAAGGCGTCTAATTTAAACACATTTTTTTGCTACAGGTGAGTATTATGAAGCTGTTGTCTAACCTATTCAGTACAGGCTGCTTAACATCCATGCAGACAGCTGGAACAAGTCCAACAACTTATGAATTAGATAAAACACAACCACAAAATCCTTGCCCGATTGTACACAGGACATTAACTTTAGTGAGAATAAAAGAAACAGCACAAAACAAACACCATTTAAGCACAGAGTAGCGTAGCTACTATAACATCATTTTCAAAAGACATGAAAAACCAACACAACAGATTTTTTACCATACGATGGAGATTCTCTGCCATCCTCTCTGTCAGTTTCTTTTTCTTTTTTCCTTTTGTGATGCCTGTGCCCACGATGTCTGTGCCGTCGACGGCCCTGCTTTCCAAATGGGACGTGAACTCCAATATACACAGCTCTGTGGCCTTTTCAAGAAAGTTTACAAGAAAACAATTAAACAAAAATCCACCTCCTGCCAAAATTCAGTGTCTTAGTCAAAAAGACAAGGAGTCTGCCAAAAAATAAACCCAAAAGCACTTGGCAAAATTACCTTCAGTGAACCAATATTATCATTTCCTTCCTGTCTTTCGCCAGTGCCAAGGAACTGGTGCTACACTCATCCCTGATAAACTGAATGAAAACATGGTGCAGTTTAAGGATTAGTTGTGAAACTAGTAATATAGAAACACAAGCTTGACCTGTAACACCAGAAGAAGCCACCTGATAAATACCAGGGGAATGCAGAGAAATCACATAATACCCCTCCTGTTTGAAGGGATTCATACCAGGATAGTCCTTACAATGGCAAGATGCAATCTCCCGTTCAGTTTATGAACTTCATTAAGAAATTATCCACTATCTAGAGTCTGCAAGGAGTTCTCTCTGCTTGAATGAAGTGCCAGTATTACTTGAAGCAGCATAGGACACACCTAAGTGAATCTGATGTTCAACTAAACTATTTAGTATCAGTTTAGGAGCATAAAAGGAACTTGTACTTGGAAACATATGACAAAATATCAAACACCTTATAGAGGTCAGGTGTGGGGGGCAGGGGGCTTCTATTCTAGACTTTTTTAATAAATTTAGGGAACACATTCTCAAATTAATACATACTACTATATAAAATGTATATTTTGAACATTTTGGTTTTCTTTGACCTTTCACATTAAGGCAATGCTAGCATCAACAACTTGGTAAAAGAAATCCATCAGAAGACTGTTATGGATATATTACAACCATGTTTCCTGTAATGGAGTAAGCATACACAATAACCTTTTCAACTCCTTTTTAAACAAACAGTCTCAGGACGAGACACGCTAACTATAAGCCTGGAGTTAACACTAAATACTTTGTTTTATACTGTAGAAGAGTTATCACAGAAAAATGACATTAAAAAAGAGGAAAAGGAAGTGGGTTTCCAGCTCTTAGAGAGATGCAAATTCAGCAGCTTTACAGAAGACAAGTCCTGGGGCTTCAGAACTTGTGACTGCACACCACATACATGCACGTACATACACTAGATTAAGGATACTGAAAAAAATGGGTGATTACAGAGCCCTAAAGAAAAAAGAGGTGGTAATATCTCTGTTACCGTAACAGTATGTCGGAGAAACTTTTTTCCAGTAAAACAATCTCTAAACCCCAAAAGATACACAAAACTTTCATAAAGCCAAATTCAGTAATAATCATAGAGCAGCAGAATAGTTTGGGTTGGAAGGGACCATCAAAGTTCATCTAGTTCAACCCCCCTGCAATGAGCAGGGACATCTCCAACTAGATTAGTTTGCTCAGAACCACATCCAGCCTGGCCTTGAATGTCTCCACGGATGGCACATCCACCACCTCTTTGGGCAACCTGTTCCAGTATTTTATCATCCTCACTGTAAAGAATTTCTTCCCCACATCCAGCCTGCATCTCCCCTCTTTTAGTCTAATACCATCATCCCATGCCCTGTCACAACAGGCCCCGCACAAAAGTCTTTCCCCATCATTCTTATAGACCCCTTAAATACTGAAAGGCAGCAATGACGTGTCTCTGGAATCTTCCCCAGGCTGAACAACCTGGAGAATAGCTCTCTCGCTCTTTCTTCATAGGAGAGGTGCTCCATCCCTCTGGATCAATTTTGTGGCCCTCCTCTGGACCATTAATTTGGTCAAGATTCTTCCTCAAATTACAAACAGCTGATTCTTGACAGACTTCCACCACTAGTTTTTAATTCAAGCTGATTGGCACTATGACCAAATATGAAATTAAGTAATTTAAAAGCCATCTGTTTTACACGCAAGAGTGGAAAAAATATCAATTTGCTGAAGCATTCATTAGTCCTTTTTATAGACAGAGACTTCTCTTTTATGCAGCCCCTGCCAAGGCAACCTGACCTCCATCCTCCACAATTACTACACACAATGCAATCCCCAGAAAAGCAGCGCAAACGTGACACCTAAACATAAATCAGTGCACTTGATACATGATACAACTAGCTGGCACCATTAACGATAGTCACATTACTGATGCCATCATGATAAAATAATCTGGTATATAGGGAAAGCAAAAGCACTAGGTTAAAAAATTCAATGCGTTACCCACCACATTCCACTCAAAGCTGCCGGGTGCAAGCAAGCAACCCATCACTCACTGCAAATGTTATCACCCCTGTTAGGATTTTTGTTTTGTTTTACATACTTACACTTGCACATATAGTTATACATACATAGTTTTATTTGTCAAAGTGTTTGATTTTTTGCAGGAACTCTATTTTTCCTAAGAGAAACTCAAACGTATTTCTAATAATAGAGAATTTTATATTATCAGACTACTTAAAATATTCTTAATAAGACTGTTCTAAGCACATGTTTTGATCATCACACAAAAAACTCACAGATGATTACTTTCTAGAAAATTTCAGGAGTTTCTGAAATTGTTCAAGCTTTTACAACCTGAAAAATTAGACGGGCTTCCGTATTTTGGTCTCTTGCTATTCTCATAAATTAAGACAAAAATCCCACATTGCTTTCTGTACTGCAGAACAAACAAATACCCCATACAACCTTTTTTTCAAGGGCTCCCACCTAAACAATTCACCCTGTTATTGCAAAAAATTAGCCCTTGTAATTGTGCAAACATCTTCACAGTCAAAGACCATGTTGCCTCATGGAGGAGGGGTGGAACAAGGAAACAAGAAGTTTATGTCATTTAGCAAAACAGCAGTGCAACTGAACATTATTTTAAGTAGAAAAATTTGGAGAGGAACAGGTATGCTGCGAAGGGACAGGAAAAAAGCTAAGGAAAACAGAGCTGAAATAAGCAACAGAACAAATATGTTTTCAGACAACCTGTGACCATAGCAAATTGCTTTCCTACCCAAAATGCACTGGCCTCTCAGCTATTACTATGTCCAGATGTCTCCCAGCTACTTCAAGGCACACCAAACTTAGTAGGTTCTTCCAATTTGGCTCTCAGCCTGGCCAGCCAGCCCACAACGTTAGGTATTACTTCCAACTCTAGAAGGAAACTTGAAAGTAAGTGCCTTCTCATTACCCCAGGACAAAGACAGGTTATCCTACCCTTCTGTGCCCATGCTGCCCAGAAGTGAACACGTGAATAGCTATTTCCTCAGGTAGAGACTGTCTTGCAAGCAAATGGGAACCAAGAATACCTTCCCCCAACCGCTTCTGTATATGCAAAGTGACCAGACTGCTACACCTGCAACTGCATTTTGGGTCTAATGTAAAGTGCTGACAAACAAGATGATTTTCAGCCGTTATTAAGTAAAATGCATCACAATCCAATGTAATAATATCAGAATAACTTCAAGAAAACAACTTGATAATGAAAAAGAGACACCGAGTTATCATTTTTGTTTTCTTTCTCAGAGCAAGCATGGGGGATGTCAGTACACAAGATCAACCAAGAAAAGTTTGGCTATTGCAAACAGCTTATGAGGGCATCAGCTGTTCCCTAAGAAAAAGATCTCTTTTTTGGCACCATGGACATGCATAAACAGATATCTCCACTAGTACATATGAAATCCAAACCTGATGCTGTTCAGTATACTACCACGATTACCCACAAACATGTTACAGATATATGCCGCTACAAAAGGCAGGGCAAACCGCATAATGAAAGTTGGGACAAGCTTAACCTTAATTCTAATTACCCAAAACAAAGCACTGAAAAGCCCTCTAAGAATTAAGATAGCTGAATTGAGTAGGTGTGTTCCCATAAGTTTCATTTTTCAGACAGGGCATTTATTAATGTTTGCAGATGCATAGATAATGTTTACTTACAAACACAATTTACAAGGAAAATCAAAACAAAACCCAAGGAATTTTTTTTGCCATCCTCTCATTCCCAATGAACTTGGCGAGAGAACTTACACCTTACAGACCTTCACCCTGGCCACAGAAAGCCAGAAAGCAAGTAATACAAGAGCAATGGAGAAAAAGTTAACTCTAAAAAGCCTGGACTTCATATCAGTAGCATCAGTGCTCTGAAAAAGAACACAACCTTTCTCTTGAATATCATCTCTAAAAGCTTGAAATTATATGACCTTCAAAGCTTTATTCACACAAACATCTGTACCATAATACCACTGTCTAGCAAAGCTTGTTACAGAATTACTTTAAACCAATAAGCAACAGAACTTGTAAACAACCTGATACTAAATTTAGTAATACAAATCTCAAGAGATAGTTGTTCATTTTAATCTAACATGACTTTATCCGAGCTTAGCTGTTCAAATCCACTTAAGGACCTTACCAGTATGAAGCAAATTTTAATGCTAGGAGCATGCTCTATCACATGGTTGGTCTTACTGCAAAAGTCAGTTTATATCAAGTCCTATAAAACAGGCAGAAGAGAAAATGTTCTAAGATCCCTGATTTATCTCCAAGGCCCCTAAGACAACAGTAATAGAAGACTTCTAAAGTCTGAGAGAGATCAAAACCATGTATCTGAAAAGTGCTGTGATGTGGCAACCCTCTAAATACACACAGAACTTTCTTTTTTCCAAACATCATTTTATTAGCTGGACATCTTTTAAGCTTCATAGAAGGACATTCTTCCCATGTTAACGAAAGAGCTCAAAGAGAATCAATATGTATGCAAATTCTAAAATCCTGTTACTTAGAAATTTGAAATGCAGAGATCGCATATTAACTACAGTTGTAAGGGACATCTGAAGGTGGGCTTTCTGGCCTGATCTTGCTCAAAGTATAGCCAACTTCAAAGCTGAGGCCATCTTTGATCAGGTTGGTCAGGATGACAACCAGCCAAGCTCTGAGTATCTGTAAAGATACTCTTCAGCCTCTCTGGGCAACCTATTTCAACATATAACAACACAGTACATGAAACAAATATCTTAATATCCAAGCAGCACTTCTAGTATTCTATTTTCTGTGTGGTGCCCTTTTCCCTGTGCACCTCCTACAAGAGTCCAATTCCATCTTCTCCACAAGCTACAGATAGTCTGCTGAAGACAAAAACGTAGTGGCAATAACTATCACTTTTTCAAAAATCTTCAAATAATAATATGAAGATAAAGCACTTACTTTAAAATAAGGTTTTTATTTATTTAATGTCATCACCTAACTCATTCCATTCCAAAGAATGGAGCTTTCCAGTGTGGAAAAAACTGGAGGAACTTTGGGAGAGATGCTAATCTGTTCCTAAAGACCATAAAATGGGGGGGTGGGGGGAAGCAGCTATTCAAATGTCTTCTAACTCACATCCCTAGATACATTACCCTAGTAGGAAGCATTTTAAATCTCTCATCATGTCATGCCTTGGGATTAGTTGCCATGCATTACAGAAAATACTTGCACACACAAAAATAAGCTCAATGCAATTTATTAGCAAAATTCAACTGCAATTAAATGCACAACTTAATACTCATACAAAAGCTCTTTGTGTGAGACAAACCAAGTATTTTAAAATAAACAGCTTATTTTACAAACTTCTCTCACACAAAACATCTAAGAAACAGTAAAATTATTTTCTGAGAAATGAATATCATAAAAGTGAGTATAAGCTATTTTAATATAATCTTGGTCTTCCAATTAAAACTTAGTTTTACATCCATACTACCTGACTAACAGTTTTATGTACGGTTCAGATTATAAAACTGCAGTTAGTTACCTTTTTATAAAATCCCTGATGATGTCAGAACAGAAACATTACATTTCAAAATAATAAAGGGGGAAAAAAAGCCAGGACAAAAGCTTTCTTCTCCGAGAGTATTTTCCTTGGAGCAGAAAAGAAAACCACACAGCAATGATTTATATTACATACACTATGTCTTTAAAGCAAAAATAAATATAGTAATACTATTGTTAATTCTAAATTATTAGTTACAATAGATACAAAAATGTTGACTTAGTTTCAGTATGAATACTACTACTCAGTCCCAACTCAGTCAGAAAGACCGTGAAGTTGGGTATCATCATCTTTAGCATGATAAACCATCCTGCCAACAGCCATTCATCAATTGGGGTATGCAGAAGGGCATCTTAGCTGCTGGGACCATTCCACAAATAAGTAATAATCAAGTGTCTCAAGGACACTCATTAAGATCTGTTTCAATAATAAGAAGTAATTTACCTCAAAAATGAGGACAACAGTAGTACCAAAAGCTGCTACATTTTTGAAGTATACAATTATTATCTAGCTAAAGAATACGAACTTTGGGGTGCACTAGTCTATGCTTTTTATACTCAGCTATCGTTAAGCTACCATCAGAAAGTCTCATAATGTAAAAATGTTTAAAAGTCTCTTACCTCAAGTAACTTCTATTAAGCTTCACTTGCCAGGAGCTTACAGTATGTCCTTCCAGTGATTTGCAAGTAATTTAGCATGCAAATAAAAATTTCGAAAATTATAGTAATTTCTAAGTACTGCGTTGGGCAAAATCAGAAGCAACTTCGAAAAAGAATGTTCTAGAAATTAGAAGTAACCCCCTGCCTCCAAAACCTACAACACATCAACACTGAAAATTCTGTCTAGACACCGGGTGCCTTATTGAGTTTGGGGGGGTTGGACTAGATGATCTCCAAAAGACCCTTCCAACCCTAATAATTCAGTGAAAACTGTGTTAAATTAATAGAATGCAAAGTCCTAAGGAATTTACCTGTGAACTGTGTAATGCAGGATTCCCATAGCAAGAAACAGTAACTAAATTTTCAACACGTGATGAAGGTGCAGCAGTGCAAGCCTAATTCCAAACACTTAATCAAGACTGCATTACAAATCATACAAGGAAAACATTCTCTATTTTTGTGACTTCTAGAGAAGGGCTGACCACAGGTAACATTTATTTCTGAATGATAAGGACAAAACAATTTATCCTGCACCAGCTACAAGCACAACTAGGGCAAGTGAACATTCTGGTCAAGTTGCACATGACTTAGAGCATGCCTCATATACCTGACTTGACTGTATCTTAACAGATACGGTTTTGCTTGCTCTCAATTCATCTGAAACTAAGGAGCAGGCAAGATGATCTTTCCAATTCACTGGATGAAAGGTGGTCTGCAAGAATCATTAATGACCACCCCAATTTATCTTTGCTTTCAGAAGTAGTTGCACATCATATTTTTCAACTTTCTGACTACATAAAAAAATACAACTTAACAAGAAACAGCATTTCAAAATTCTTTTTTCTGTTAAACCTGCCTCTTTTCTAGAACATTAAGGGTTCAAATATTCATTCTGTAGTTTCATAATGACAAGAAACCTGTATTGCCTGTCTAAATTAGTACAGCCTATGACAGAACATAAAAATATAAACACTAAGCACAGTCTTCAAGAGCCAGTAGCTACAATGCCCTGTTGCATTACTCATGTTCACCTGCTCCTATACAATGTTTTCTCACAAAATTTAGAGGAACTATTCATGGGAGTTTGAACAGTTACAATTTAGATGCATTTAAAGGGTAGAATAGTAAATCTGACACCTCAAAACCAAAAGTCCTAGCAGTACATTCTACCACAAGTCAACATGTAAGTTCTTAGTTCTCCAAAGCTCTTTCATAATAGTGAAACAACTTCAAACTACTCATAACACATTAAACTGCAAAACGCTTGCAAAGCAGGTCTTCCACTTAGACATACAACTTCTACTTTTAGAGGTTAAAAAAACCCGCAAGATTAATTACCTGTCCTTATCAACTAAGATTAACTGAAATGCACTGCTCTTTCCTTAAAGGAAATATAAGGCTCTAACCACCAAGGAACCGTAGGGTCACCTGAAATGTAAACACTGCTTACAGCCGCAACAGGATAGCGTGAGAGTCAAGTAGCTACTATTTGATCATCTTAATTCTTGAAAACTGCTTCTTGGATTTATGCCACAGAAAACTGACCTCAGATTGTTTCTGGAACAAGACTTTTGTTAAGTGTAAAATCCTTATCTCCGCTATGTCTGTAACTGGTCTGCTAAGAGTAACAAAATAAAACGTTTTTACTTTAACCTGCATCTAGTAAACGCATCCTCAAATCAAAGTGGAAAATTAGCTACATTTTTAAAACAACAGATCCTGGCAATATGATAATATAAAGCTAAACACCGACTCTGATTCAAGAAAGCTTTCCTTAAGCGTGGTTCTTAACACCAAATGTCTTTTATAAGATGGCATGAAACACTTCTGCCATTAATATTCCTGCCTTACTTTCAACTCCTGCCTTTGTTATTAATCTCATTCATTGCAGCTCAGAGTCTGGCATCAAGTTAAGAACATTAGGTACTCTTAAAAATGTTATTTTAAGATGCTATTCCCCTCTCTAGCCCTTCAGTAAACTGACATTTGTTATTTCAAAGTAAGGTCTTAGAGCTTCAGTAAAGAGCAGTACCTTTCTTAAGTATACATGCAGTCTGCCCACAACTGCAGATTACCATCTCCATCCATCTCTCTTAAAGGAAGAGAGTTACGAAATAAGTAGCCTGTGCCTAACCTTTCAAACCAAAACACTGTTGCTCCCAATCTGCATCACACTTTCCCAGCCACCATAAATAGAATGCAGAACTTGAGACGCCCTGGGTCCAAAACCTATTTTCCCCTTTAGCATCTGCCCCTCTTTCCATTAATATTTCATCAAAAAATCTCCAGAAAGCAGCCAAATACTAACACCACCAAGAAAAAAAATGCTGTAATATTAGTAGCAAAATTATGCCTTCTACAGCATCAAGCCAATTAACGTTAGCTTTTACAGACTTTAAAGCAGTTGAGTATCACCTGGCCTTTAAGGTTTGGTGCTTCACAGAATCATAGAATGGTTAGGGCTGGACAGGACCTTAAAATCACCTAGTTCCAACCCCCTGCCATGGGCAGGGATGCCTCCCATTATAACTGAGCTGCCTCTCCTTGAAAAAGAAGCAACACACACTTCTGGGAACGTTCCAAATTCCTCGAACTCCTTTTCAAGTCATGAGAAAAACTAGTTGGAAGACTGGACTGAAACAGCTTCAGGTCTTGACATACTTACAATACCTAATGCTTGACTATGGGTCTTCCTAAGCCTACAAGACAACATGCACAAGTTAGTAATGAAAACTAACACTACCCAGGTTTCTTACTGCTTGCAGCAAACACATCCAGTTCTCCCCTTGTAAGACTTTAATACCAGAATTAAAAACAAAACCCCAAAATCCCACATACCTACTTTAAACATATTAGCTTATAAATAATGATCTCATCAACAAACAGCTGTAAGTTCACATGAATTTATCCTCTAGAACAACCTGAATCTAAAGAATCTCTTCTGGTGAAACTCAGTGAAGATAACCAAAAGTCAGAAAGAACTTCTTACATACCTTTCTCTTCTGCACAGGAAAGACCTCTTGTTCTTAGGCTGGAACATTTTCCACTGTAAAGGTCAAAATATATGCCATCCCCCCTTCCCCTTTCTACCATTGAGGAAAAAAAAAAAATAAGAACAATTTTCTTACAAATATATGAGATACTAAAAAAATATGTCATTACCAAATGTCATTAAACATTCCCACTTATGTGTAAAAATACGTGCCTATCTGAAGCTCATCTGCAATAAACCTACTGGAATACATTTTTCTGGTTAGATAACTTATTAGTTATTTAACCTCTGTATAACCCCTGTCTGGGTCACACCAAAGAAAGGTGGCCAGAGGAAACATAAGGCCTCATGGCTAAGAAAAAGGTAAAAAGACTGCAAGATCTCCACACTGCCTCCTTTCAACAGCTGTTGATTCAATTGTTCATGAAGTATCAGTCTCAGTTTCACCTTAAGATAGGTATTTGCCATAGTCAGCAATACAAACGTTTGAATTGCCCTTAGCAGCCTCAACCCCCTGCCTCCCCATCCGGGATCTTATGCAAGTACAGTGTTGTACCAGCTGAAGCACTCCTGCAAACATTCTATATAGAAGAGCCTGGGGAAGCAATCTGGCTGCAAGGTCTCATGTCATTCTTGGTATCTGAGGTATTACAGCTGCTCATGCTGCTGCATGGCACACTACTCAAGCTGAATGCCTGCTTCCCCTTAACCCCTGCCTCCCTGCACACCACACACATTCTTTTTCTGGGTCCTCCCCCAGACAACAGCAAGAGAAGGAAATGAAGGAGGAAACAGCTTAAATATGCACTGAAGATTTAACTGCAGAAACAGATACAGCGGTGGTTTCACCACAGCTCAACCCTATCTAAATTGGCATTGCTGCAGCCTCCACCACCGTACCTCTCAGCCTCATATTCCACACTTCCTTCCTCTGCTCAGCACTGGTACACATCCATCTGTGAGGCAAGCAGGTTTGGGGTGCTCAGCTGAAGAGATCTTTCTTACTATTTTCCTGTGTCAGGACTGTTACATTATCTGCTGGCTTAAGATACTTAACCAGGCTTATGGTACATACAGTCAGACAAACAAAAGTATCAGTAAAAGACAGAAAACAGTAACAGACTGAAGGGAATAAATCAAGAATATGACTGCAACAGCAACAAACAACTTTAATCACAACAAACCATGTGAGAAAATGTGAAAGCAACCTAAATCAACTTTTCTCAGCAAGAAACTGGTGCTATAATGGCCTTTCAGTATTCGGAAGCAGTAGGGTGTCAGGAAATACTGAATCTACTGATAATTGTCTAGCATTCTGCAAATGTTAATTAAGCTTCAGAACATGCTATGTGAAAGGTGAATAAAAAAGATTTTTAATACCGGATCTTCGTAGAGAGAGATGGCATCCATGAATCTTCACCTCAATCTATTTCCTTTTCAAGTGAGTATCCTACATGAATTATCTAATTTTGGATCTTGCAATATGAAACTAGCTTAATGCTATTTTTTATTGCTAAATGCAGGATCCTGAGTCAAGATAACAAAGACTAACAGGGTTCCATAATGCTTTAGCTGACTGCAGACTGCACAGTTTATCATGAAGCTAAAAGCACTGTTAGCAGTTCAGACACTTGGTATTTAAAGCGTGTGACCATACTTACAATGATACTTAACTTGCAGAAAACAAAATAAACATCTCCCTTATGACCCCCATTTCCGGAGGTTTGATTCTGCAGAACTTGACATTGTTCATGCTGGGAAATCACTCCCTGACAGCAATCATTTTTTCAAACCTACAATCTCAAAAACAAGCTTTCCTTGGAAAGGTTCATTCATTTTTAATTGTTGAGGGTTTTTTTGGTTGTCTTTTGTTTTTTGTGAGATTTGAATAGCAGTGAGTTATTTATGAACATGCACAGAGACAAAAACAGGGGAACAGGGCCCATCATCAACAGGGCCCATCAGTGATTTATTCCTAGAATTTCATCTTGGTTGTAAATTCCAATTCCTTTTAGCAGTAAGGAAAGCAAACCAAAAACCGTCACAAACTTACTCTCTAGTTCTTCTTTCTCAAAGTTTGTATTGATAGTAGAGCTGATTTTGCCCATATCCACAACAGCTTCTTCATCGTGACCCTGAAGAAACAAATTCAAATTTAAGTTAAAACTAAACAGAACTGATTTTTCCTTAATACCTAAATATATCCTGCAGTCCTGAAGCTGTTTGTTGAAAAGTTCTCTAAAACAACACACTTTCACCTCTTAGAAATTGAGAAAGAAAACGCTACTGCAAATCTACCCATCCAATTCCTGAAGAAAACATTACCCTGAATTGAAGGAAAAATAGAATAATCAGCAGATACCATGCAACTGCCTTTTGCAATACTAATGTTATCGAATCATGGATCAGAACATACATTTCAGGAATGTGTTTCTTTTCAAGTTATGTTCAACAGCAGTGAATCTACTTCAATAAAATAACCAGCAAATTAAAAGTTCCATAAGATAACAGGGGGACAATTAGGGTGTGAGATTTTCCAGCACAAACAAGCAGCTTTGGTGAACCAAAGGTTATACAAAGGGGTAGCAAAAGAGCTGTGCAACTTAACGTGGGGGCCTCCCCTACATCAACAGTTTTAAGACCACCAAAATACTTGTTTCGCTCAGGTTTCGACTGACACCCTGTTAACCACACCCCTATTAAGGCCTATTTTTTATGCACAAAGTTAGAAAACAGCAATTGCAAGATGATTTGTTCAGATTCCACTACTACTGAAACTATATCACTCATAATGCAAAAAGCACAGTCCTCCAATCACACTTAGCACATTGCTAAAGCAGACCTTTGAACACTGTCTTTTGCTCACTCTTGAAAAAAATATACCTTAAAATAACTGAGGAATAGGTAATCTCATAAATTCATCTCAGAATTGACATCGAAACTACATTGAAGTTGCTTTTCTTCAAATGTTTGCGTTCTTTAGAATTCACTCCACTTGCAACAGCTCCCAGATTACAGCCTCCTGGCAGAAGGCTGGAGGCTCTTCCAAAAGAACTACTGCCTACACTACCGGTAAAGCTTTACTCTACATCTGACTGTGCCTAAGGGCAGGCTCACTGCTGAAGAATACTGTCCCTGCTTTCTGCATGAATCAATCTTCCATTAGCTCAGTTCACCGAAGTGACTTTTCTTGTGGCCACGTGACAGATAGTTCCACCACAAATAGATCTGTTTGATCGCCACTTCTGGCAGCAGTCCATTGGTACATTTACACTGATCAACACAGGATCTGTGACAGTGGTTTTTGCAAGTTAAAAAGGAAAGCCTAAATCAGGAGTCTTATAGGGACTGGGAACTCCAAGAGTGTTGATATTCACCTAAACTTTGATATTTGATTTATTCAGCAGTGCAATGCTTTATATATAGAACAAGTTGGTCATCTCACAGGGAAGTGACAAGGATGAGAAACAACATATGTCTGTAACAGCTTCAAGTTAAAAAAATTGGTCTTAGTAAAGTAGATATTATGCTGTATTGTGTGCACAAACACACACGGAAAATCCTAATCTTTGTCTGAATACTGAGGAAAATAGATCAAAGAATGCGAAGATGAAAAATTGCACATAAGAAAAAATCATATTAGTCATAAAAAAAAAGAAAGATAAAAGCAGTTAGACCACATAAAAAAATTCAAGCAGCAGTGCTATGTAAATAGGCAGATGTAATAGTGGCAGACAGCCAAATAAACTTCTAAACAAAAGACGATTCTGAGCTGCATCCCTAAGAACAGTGTTTTCAAGAAAGGCGTTACACAGCAGAAGTGGAGTCACGCATGAATGTCAGAAAAATCAGAACTCCTGCACACTCTAGACAGCTTCAATCAAGTAATTCAGGCGATTAAACCAAAGCCACATCTGATGGGCAAATCAGCCAAAATGTCACAAGTAATGAATATATTTGAAGAATAACAAATTAATAAAATGAATACAAATGATAGACCTATTAATGAAGAAGTGGCAGAAATTCTCAAAGTGCCACAGTAATAAGATGGAAGGTCGGGGCAGGGGGTACATTCCTGGCTCCTACACCCCAAAAAGCCCTCTAGAAGACGCCTTCATAATGTATCTGGCCTCTTATCCTCTCTCTCCTTCCTTATCTTTGGTATGGTTATCAAAAAGAGTTGCAAAGTAAGTCTTAGCTCTTATCTTTACTGAAGATGGATTTTCCAGCACAGTTTGGGAAACATTTTTTACATGCATAAGTCAATATCAAAGAGAGGTCTCCAAGGAACACTATTAAAAAGCCTCAGATAACAATCTTTAGAGGCACCAAATAAGTTCAGCAAAACTTTTAACTGTGCTGGTGAGGCCACAACACCACCAAGGAGGACTCACCTACTTTCTATTTCTGTGCCACTGAGATGAGGTGGAAAGTTATGTGACCGTGATAACTCCAGTTCACAGAAAGAGATATACATACAGATGCTGCATGTTCCCAGAAAACTCAAAAAAAGGAATGCAAATAGGTGAAGTATTACAAATCCTCATTTTAAGTGTCTTATGAGGGATAAACCCCTCTAATACTCCAAAAACTGCCATCAAAACCTCTTCTGCAATTAGTTCCATGGTTACAGCCAGATTGATGAAATATCCTGCACCTAACTTCCCCAACATCCTTTGAGGACACCTGGAAGCTTTCCAAACACAGGCTTCGAGCAATAAAGAAAGACAAAGTTTCTCTCCAGATTATGTGAACGACCACATACTGGTGGAAAATGACAAACACCACACAAAAAAAAGACTTCTATCTGTCAATTACATCTTTGAAACTGTTACTTGCTGTATGCCTTATATCATGTTATTAATGTTTATTACCCTTTAATTCAGTAACAGAGATAATTTGCCAACCTTACACATATAGAAGCAGCCTTCAAACCCACATCATGTGGAAGTAACATGTCTTTTGCGATTAGATTACAGAAAGGTATGCATGCCCCTGCAAAACATTCAATCACTATCTCAAAGTACTCAACGTATGCAAAGACTTCTCCAAGAATAAACCATCAGCAACCACAAGTATCATACATGAAGAAAAGTCTCTCAGCCTTTGTTTAGAAAGGCACAAAGCACCGTTTTAACACAGCTGTTTGTGAGGCCAATACAACCCACTAAAACTTTCAAATGCACTATAAAACTAAGAAGCTACAACCTTTTCCTTGCTAAAAACAAAGTCTGTTGGGCATAGGTTTCCAGTAACTACAGAATAACTACCATGCCACTTTAAGGAAAAGAAGTGAGAGAAAAAAAAGTCGAATTCGCAGCTGCTGAAACAAAACACATTCCCACTCTAGTTATCTCTTCTACTTTCTGAATCTTTACATACACAAACAAAAAGAGATGGGATTGTTTAAAACTCACCATCTTCCCTTTTGTAAGCAGAGAGAATGAACTCATCCTAGAGCAAACACTCCTCTGCAGATTACCATCCATTCCACGTGAAACTAGATGTACAATAATCCCACAAATGCCCAAAAACCAGCAGATGAAGATGAGGCAAAACAAAATTAACTTGTAATGTATGTAACTTTTCAGTCAAGAGACAGAACAATGGAGTAGGGAAAAAATCAACACAAGCAGTTACCAAGGTGCCCCAGGGAGAGATTAAACCTTCACCTTTGGTTTGCTTCTCTACAAGGAGATGGTAATTTATAAAAATAAATCTAGAGTACTTCAAGGAATTAAAAAAAAATAATTAAAAAAATATAAAAGTCATCCTAGAACACTGTATTAAAATACACCAAGTATACTTTTTCCTAACGCCAGATTTGTGGATACTCACAAACAGTGTAGAAACAACCTTCCAGTAAAACCCTTCTATTCAGTCAGAGGTTCCTACTTATATTACAGCATGTCTTATCAGCCTTCTAACTTTGCCCCGCATGAAAATGAAACACTTTTTCAACTGTTGCAGACCAGACAAGACTTTCAAATACTCACTGCTCCAGCAGAATCTCATCAGAGTTCCTCTTGCTACCTCCCATTTTCAAATGTCTTAGTCCAGGAGAAAAAGAGTAATGCCCTTTTTTATTGCAGACAAACAAGTACTCAGAAATTGTTTATGCTTTATTTATTTACCTTCTATTTGTCTCAGTATAATATAGGTTTTGCACCTAAAATATTATGGTTACGTGTTTTTTTAAAGTATTTAGGAAAAAGGTCAATCCTAAATTACTTGCCTCATTAAGGAAAGCACTCAAGTTTGCAAGAACACCTCCAGCACCACGTCTTAGTTACCGTCTAGTGGACTGGCACAAATATGACGCAGAGAATATTAAATTTAAAGCAAACTTTCCACTGTCATCTGTACAAGCTCTTCTCACCATGCAACTCAACTAATCTTACGCAGTCACATACACATGACAGACTTCAGACAGGCACACTGCCAAAATGCACTACTGAAAAAACACTTCCATGAGATACAACTTGCAAGCAACAAATGTTTAAGGTACTTGAAATGCAACTCAATCAATTCGTTCTAATGATAGACAATGATCATATAAATGGCTAATACAGTGAACCATAAACCTCTGAAATCTAAGTAGAATATGGTAATTACGTTGAGAATAATTTTAACTCAACTTTTAAAGCCATTATTTAGCTAAGTCAATGGTTGTATGCCACATTTACATCCCCTCAGCCCCAAGTTCTTCCCCAAGAGTTGGGCACTACCTGCAGCACCAGAAGAGATAGCCCTAGTGTTCATGGGAGTAAATAAGCAGCGCACAGGAGAGGACACAAACAAACAAAAAACCACCATCCCCCCAAAAAACCCACATTACATTACTACTTTCATGCTACAAAGAACCTTCACTGCAGCATTTATTCAAGTAGATGGGGGAGAAGCAAGAGGAGAAAGAAACCCACAACCAATCAGATCCAAACAAGGGGGTGGGGGGTAGTGTTTTATATTTATGTACAAATATTTTAAAGTTGGTATTTTTTTATAGATAGATACAAACCCATTTGTATTCTCACACAGCTACTGAAATACATTGTTCAGATTAAGAACCTGCAGGGTCATTCATGAATCATTTTCACTACAGCATTTCCCAAGAGGCTTGTTTCGAAAACCTGCATTTCTATTCCAAGCACACACAATACTCCATGTAGTCAGGAAACAACATATCCTTGATTTACAGAATAAAAACACAGCCTCTTCTCCATCAGTCTCTCAGAACTGCAAGCTAATAGGCACTAATACTTTAAGGAAAAGATAAAAATTGCAAAATAAAAATAAAAAATCAGGCAAGACCAATGTTATCTCCTAATCTTGTAGGACTGCAAGTCTAGCAGTGACACAGCAGCCCTAGGACTCATAAGAAACCAGAAAATGAATGTATTTATTAATGCCATCTGTGACACTGTATACAGAGTTCAATGGTTATCATTCTATCTCTGGCAATTATCAGCACTAAATCTACACCCTACATCTCCTACTGCTATCCATACAGAGTACTCAGTACCCTTAGTTAAGAGTGGGTAAACTGAGAAGGGCTTTTTCACATGATTCACCTGCAGGAACGGCCAACAGCAGCACTTGGTAAGTTCTAAATATATTGTTTTACTTCTCTGTCAGACTGATTCTGCTTTTAAACCAGAGGTAAGATGAGCCTATGGTGGGCAAGAGGGCAGGCATCTCCGGTTGCTGCCTCCTTGAAGGACAGCCAGGATACCAAAAAAAAAAAAAAAAAATGAAAAAGGAAAAAAAAAATCACAGTTCTTTTAAATAGTAGTAAGTGAGGGTACTGGAACTACATGATCTCTAAAGGTCTCTTCATCCAAATCATCCTGTGGCTATTCAGGGTATTGAACAGTCTTCAGCTTAACTGCACAAGCAATCCTACAAATGCATCTGAAGTAAATTCTTTGAGCACAGTACTGGTCTACACAGCAATACTGTATCTTCATAAGTTGCCAAAGTGATGAAACACTACCAGTTCTAAATCAAGCAATCAACCTAACAGCCAAGGGAAAACGTACCAAATATAAATGGGCTCCATCTCATTTTGTCAGCCATTTTTAGATAGCTTTGCCTCTAAATATATATGGATGAAAATTATTAATAATTCACAACCAGAACACTCGCCAGGTTTAAAATAGGAAGTATACTATACTGATGGGTTCCCCTTTGGTTGTATTTGCTGCGGTCTCATTTGCACAGGAACAGCCACTTTTTCCCCCTGCCATCATAGTAGTGGGTACTGGTCACACTCTGCAGCAGACTGTAGTACAGCTCACAGGTTTTGGCATCACCACCCATATACCACCACTCTCCTTCCTGTGAATCTTACCTGTGGCTACACAACTACTAATTTATACAACTATCCTCACATGTAAATGAAGACAACTCCTAATCAAAGCAATACTAGGATCCTTACAGGAAGGTTTGATGCTTAGATTTCAGTAACACCATAGTTGTAATCAAAGAGGCTTGGAATACTTAGAGAAGTTTTTCTAGCCTATTAATCCTCTAATTAACTGCTCAACCTACCCTACCAAATACATCTGAATAATCTGCTTCTAGAAGACTTACCGAAAAAAAAAAAAAAAAAAACACCAAACAAAAAAAAAAAAAAAAAAAAAAAAAAAAAAAAAAAAAAAAAAAAAAAAAAAAAAAAAACAAACAAAAAAACCACACCACCAAAAAAAAAAAAAAAAAAAAAAAACGAACAAACCAACCAACCAAAACACCAAAAAAACAGAAGAGCTGTACAAACCTTCTTTGGACAAGCATGTCCAATAGACAACAAAGACTTCCATAGGACTGTCTAGAAGTTGTATTTCCTACTTTTACTTTTCCAAAACTGTATGTGGAAGACAGTGAAGACAGACATGTATGTGTGCTACTTTAAAAATAAAAGAAACACACACACACACACACACACACAAAACACCACACCACAGTTTGGGAACACATTCATATTTTGTTTACTGCACAATTAAATATCTTATATTTATAAATAACTTTATTTCAGCGGTTCCAGCAGGCCCCTGTCTCAGTGAGTACCATAACCTGCAAGTTAACCCAGGTTCCAGACAAATCAGACACTAGTCCTTGGTCAGTAAACACAGAGTGTTTATGTTAATCAGAACACAAAATTAAACTGGGAGAAAAAGTCAGGAAGAGGGGGAGGCATAAATACTAACAATAGAGTGGCCACAGTACTGCCTGGCTGTCAACAATAGCACACCGTCAAAAACAAACAATGAATTAGAACAGACACGAGAAAAAAGGATACCTTGATTTATATTAAGGCATTACTAAAATGTAAGAGAATATTTGCTTAAAATTAGAAGCCTGTTTGAATGCAATCCGAGTGCTTGGCAAGCCAGAAAATCTACCACCTGCATAAATTTAGCAAGTAATCTCATCAATCTGACACACAAGATCAAGTTCCATATCTAACATTATAGTAGTCGTTTTACAAAGTTGCATTTTATCACTGCCTCACAGACTAAATCTCATTCAACAAATTCATAGCTCCATTCACTTTGATTTCTAGAATTACAGATAGAAAAAGCAGTAGAGGAATCTTTATAACTAGTCACCTCAGTCTTTTGCCTAGTCTTCTAGGCATGCCCAATGGCATCTGTGTCCAGAGCACAGTGAAAATCAAGAACTGATCACTGTATTACAGACACCCTAACAAACAAGACCACTGCATTCACATGTATTTTAACATGTCTAAATGAAACTCCTACTTCTTATGTTCACACAAGGTGATTGAAAAATTAAGTGGTCATCTTACAGAATTCATATAATCCAATCCAGAGGTCTTTAAAGCTTTACAGCTTAGGAAAATTCCATCCGATAGATTTTAGTTTCCAAGAAACTCTGAAGTAGTAATCCCTCTTACACACTGCATTGCAGTTAAACAGCAGTGATAAAGACTACCCCCTACAAGAGCTAAACAATCGCCTGTAACACCAACACCAGAGTTCACTCCTTCACTATAGAAATCCCCAGTTTTGTAGCTATGTCGCTGACATACGAAGAAAACACTGCCTCTGGGATCATTTTATCTCAGTTCCATAGCTCATTAAGTTCATTTTATTTTTGTCAGAAGGAACAATGAATATGCTATTTCAAGATTACCAGAAAATTCCCTGCTATACCTGCCCACAACTACTGAAAGTCACATTTAATAACCTTTAAATTAAGAAAAGATGACTCAAAATGGGGGGAAGCAGGGCAGACAACAGAAAAAAATCACACATATATTAGAAAAAAATAACAAGACAAACCATAACTGCAGCACAACAGCAGCAAACACTGAAACATACTGCAAATCTAGCATTATACTCTCATAATTGTAAAAGCACACTTCCTTTCTGAATTAAGCCCATTACTATCATTAAGCAATTCTTGCGACACAGAAAATATCTTTCCTAATACAGAAATCTCTACTTCGAGTAGTATTTTTATCCCCAAATCTTTCAAAGTCTTCTTCCCACAACCCGTGAGTCTAAGGTAGCACACCATTCTGAGACACAGCTCCTACATACCACTTGCAGAAAAGCACATTCGAACCATTATCAAGTTATACAGCTGCTTTTTACATACAGGTTGCATTTTCTTCCCTGGACGAGCTTCTTCAATGCTGATGTGCAGAAACAGAGAATGTCCTTGTACAAGACCCCGTAATGAACCTCCCAGGAGATCAGAGACTGCGCATACATGACTGCTTTAGCTCGCTCTGCTTGACACAGATGTACTCCAGGAAATTGCTCCCAGCCCCACAGCCAATCGCTCCCTTGCGAGTCTCATCTCCCAGGGCACAGACTGCAGCTACCTCAGGGTCGCGTAAAAGCAGAATGGGCAAGACAGCAAGCTTTCAATTGCAGCTCTGACAATACCAAAAAAGGACTGAAACAGAGCTCCGCACAACACTTTCTGCATCAACAGAAACTAAGAAGAGCTCCAAGGTTGTAATTTTTGCTCTGATCCAAGACTTCATTAGCACTACAAAATGAAAGCACATTTGCACTTTCAGGTCCCAGAACAGAACAACCCAGAAGTCAAACATCTGCTAAATTACTTTACAGCTGTATCATTGACCTTTCACTGAACAACCATTCCAAAGTAATTTTGTTTTGGGTTTTTTTATCCCTCCCTACAAAAAAGCCGTATCTTCTTGTTTAGCAAAATAAAACAGAGCTTCCTGAAAAATCCCCTTTCCCAGGGTTGTTGCGATAAAAAATGCCACGTGGTTAGCCAAAAGTAACTATACTTTTTCTTTCCTTAAGCCAGCCTTACAAATAAGCAACACAACCTCCACTCTAGCAGATCATCAGATTCAGAGCTTCATTTCACTCTTCCCCTCTTCATCACTGACATACCTTAATTTCCTTGTCCCATCAAATAACACATAGAAAAACTGGCTCTTTATGGCATTATGCGTAACTCAATCTTCATGACATAAAACTGTCTTCCTTGATCTTTTTAATTCTTTCATTCCTACTTCTTAGACGACGAGAACTCTAGTAACAAAGCTGGACTGGTGCCACCCCAACCAACCAGACAAGTAACATACTGGTCGCAAACTCAGGATAAGCACCACCAGACAAAGAAATGCACTGTAAAGATGGTATTTATCACCTAGCAGTTCCGAAATCAGAAGACCACACTGAGCTCCCTATCACTGCCTCTCTCAGTCCAGAAAATTCGCTAAGTGTAACAGAAGTATTCTTAGCCAGTGCTGACAAGAATTTAAAAGTAGTTTGTTTCCGTTCTGAAAACAGACATTCTCTCTTATATGCCTGTGAGTCTTTTCACTTCCAACCTATTGGAGGCCTCTCTGTTGCTTTTCATAAATGACAGTAAATTAAATTACTCATATAGAAAGAACACAGTTAAACTGTATCAGAAATCCTGTCTTAGTACCCTCTTCTCAACTGAGTATGCTAAACCAAACCTATTCTTTTCCTCATACAGTTCTTCAGCTACTCAGATGAATACCCAAACAGCTATGCTGAATTGTGTTGTGCTGGCTCTCTCACACTTGAATGCAGTCTTCCTTAGTATAAATCTGCACTTAGAAGAACTTCAGCATCTAGAAATTGGCTTATTTAGCTTGAGGCAGGAAGGGTGGTGAAAAGGGAAGAAGGGGTGCCTATTCCTCTGGTATTGGAGGGGATGGGGGGTGGTAGAGGGAGGCTGAGAATCCCACCTTTGCTTATTTTATTTTAGTACATTTTGGAAAGAATATTTAATTGGTTTAGAAACTTAATAAACCACTCTGAAGCGGTTTACTGAAACATCTTTCTAGTCTGTAGTCAACTAAATAAAAAACCCACAGGTTTTTCATTTTAAGCATGGAAGCTTTATTCATTTAAGAATAAAAACCTAGAAAACAACATGCCCATGTAAAGCCAAGCTATAAAACCCAATATTCTAAAATCCAAACAAGCTGTTTTTCAAACAGATGGACGCTTTTGTCTTTCAAGTCCCACACCAAAATACGTTGTCGATAAGCATCTGCTCTTACCCAAGAATTAAAGAATAAAAACCAGGCAAAAGCTTTGTATTAGATGGAGACCACCACAACAACTTCAAACCGTAACTGCCTCAACATGCTCAGCTACACAAGTATTCTAAAACAAACTGTACGCACAAATGTTCAAAATTATCACATTCGTAAACACGTTCAGTGACAGCACTGAGGACTCAGAGCAAAACTATTTGTATTGCAGCAGTGTTTCAACTATATGCTTTATGCTGCAAAAGCATCCTTATGAAGTGCATGAGGGATTGTCAGGTTTTTTAAGAAGAAACAGAAACATAAGTAGCTACTATGGAACATATACCTTTTCCATCAATCACTCCTTCTTAATTTTCAGCTTTATACCTCTTCCAGTCCCACTTTTCTGAGCTTACCTCTGGTTATGAAAGTCCTTTCTTTGAAAGACAGGTCCAAAAATGATGCATATATTCTCCAGACAGAAAAGAAGGATTTCAGCTGAGCTGTTTGCTCTTTGCAGAACTTTCAATCTTTTCACACAAGCAATATGGAGTCCATGATTTCCTTGTATGAAATACAGGCTTCCATTAAAAATTCCCTCAAAATCAACTAAATCAAGCTAATTCCAAAACCTCTGTTAATTATGGGGAGGAATGCAGAAATGTTAACAATGGATTAGAAGACTAGTTTTCACAGCACTTGTTATGACTAGTTTCTGGATCAATTAGTAGAAGTATCCCCCATCACATCTTAGAGCAACACCAGCCTTAAGACACCAACAAGCTGCATATATTTTTAAAGCCACAAATTAGAGTGTTATTACAATGCAAGTCTATCATGAAGTGGCAGTAAACTGCCTTACTGCAGGGCCTGCAGAATCTCCAGCAGGCAGAGCTGTGCTTTATCTGCTATTCCGAGATGGCAGAACACACGTACATTTCTCCATAAGTGGCTGCAGCAAGCAGAACCATGCTCTCAACAGGATTTACCATGAGCTTAAGCCCTGTAAACTGGTAGATCTGGCATGAGATTTGTACTGGTAATTCAAATCCTAGGAGATGGGTTAGGAGGGTGTTCGAGCTACATCCATAATCTAAACATAACCCTTCCTTATATGAACAAATTATACAAAGTGAATATGGTGATCTTTTCTAACACTATAGCTCAAAAAATCCAATCCAGCTCACTACATTTCATCATGTATCTTAAAGGATGGCATCCATCGAACTAGAAGCACCTCACTTTAGAAAAGAGTATAAAATACAAGAAATACCCATGAGACAGTAAGACAACACTGCTAAATGACGCTTTATTTTGGAGAGGGGAGGAAAGAGCCAGGTCACAGGGGAGTCAGGAGGGGAAGCAATATTACAGGGGAGCATACCAGAGCAAGGTTGTTATGACAAGCTGTCTGTTAGTATGACAGATATCACTACAGATGATTTTGTTCACCTTTTTAATTGGGAACCTACTAACTCATATTAAGAGGAGCCACTTCCTACAGGTATTCTATGACACAAATACAAGCCAAATCCTCTAAGGAGATCACAGAATCATTAAGGTTAGAAGGGAACTCTGGAGATCATCTAGTCCAACCTCCCTGCCAAGGCAGGGCCACCCAGAGCAGGTTACACAGGAACATGTCCAGGTGGGTGTTGAATGCCCCCAGAGAGGGAGACTCCACAACCCCCAAGGGCAGCCTGTTACAGTGCTCTGCCACCCTCAGCATAGAGAAGGTCTTCCTCATGTTGAGGGAGAACTTCCGGTGTTTTAGTTTATGACCATTGCTCCTGGTACTGTCACTGGGCACCACTGATGAGTGTGACACCATCCCCCTGGCACCTACCTTTGAGATACTTATATGCATTAATTAGATTCCCTCTCAGTCTGCTCTTCTCCAGACCAAACAGGCCCAGTTCCTGCAGTCTCTCCTTGTAAGAGAGATGCTTCAGACCCCTGATCATCCTTGCCTGCTAGACCTTCTCCAGTAGCTCTTTGTCTTTCTTGTACTGAAGAGCCTAGAACTGGACACAGTACTCCAGATGCGGCCAGATGTTATTCCCTTAGCAAAAGAACACAGAAACCTTCACAGGCAGTAGCTTATCACTTAATAAATTAAACACATTCATAAAAATCAAGAGTTTGACTGCCTACAAGTATTTTACAGATATAACTTCCACATAACAGCTAGTTCCCAAGACGTACATCTGCATGGGCTACTTCAGCTTGCCTCCGTTTCTATCAGCACATACAATTGGAGCTGAGCATTTCCACAAAAAAAAACAAACCAAAAAAAAAACAACCAAACACACAGCACCCCCTCCCCCCCAGAAAAAAAAAAAAAAGAAGAGGGAGGGGGAAGAGGAAGAAGAAAAAAAAAACCACAGATGTGTTTTGTGCAGATATGCTCCAGTAGTAAGCAAAGTTTCTCAGCACACAGCAGGACAACTGTCACAAGCCACCAGGATGCCGCAAGCAAGCATGAGGCAGGTCTCTACTTTGAGCCCTCCTGATATTACACAATTATACATCATTCTGAGCTGCATACTTACTCTCTAGAGAGGATACCAATGACATTTATAATCTGAATTGCCATCAACAGCAAGATTACTATGTACTCTATTGTACAGGCTACTCCATTAATTACCCCGCAGTCGTGATCTGGACATACTGGTCAAGTGAAATTTTTAGAGTACTTATTTCTGGACTCAAAAACATTCCTCAGTAGAGACAAATGGAAGAAATTCACTGCTTTCAAACAGAACACTACCAAGAATTTTACTGTAACATGTATAAACATGTGGTTACCATGCAAATGGCATTGAGCCAGGCTAGGTGATTTGGGGGGAAGGTTTTTTTGCTGTTGGGCTTTGAGGTAGGTTTTTTGGCAAAAGAATGAGGATGCTCTCCAAATTCAGAGCTGCTCTACAACAGATCTCTATTGCTTGCCTTTACCTAAATTCATCTCTAGGCATTCTGGCACCCTTTTTGAGAGATATTCTAATTTTTTATCCTACAAAAGTCTTAGATCACCTTGCACATTGAGAAGGACTATAAACCAGGGCTGTTTCAAAACTACTACAGCCACCTAACCAAGGCCATACTTAAATGCTCTACAATCACTTGCAGAACCATTAAACATTCATCTCTTAGAATACGGGGCAGACAATTTTATCTGTTATGTAATGACATTATTTGAAGTATGAGTGGAGGAAAGGCTTGCTTTCCCTGACAGCAGATCCTCAGGAAGCAGACAGAAAGGGAAGTAAAACTACGAGTCTGCCCATGACCACTGCAATTTGAATCTCAGCTTTAGTATAACCACTTGGAGAATTGAGAGATACCATGGCTCACGCCACTTTCCCTTCTTCTCACAATACTTTTAACATCCCTGCCTTTCATTAGATCTGATGTTTCCCTGACCATAGAGTAAACACTTAACTCAGTTGTCAGGGTTGGATTTCTGAAATGACTGTTTTGTTTTGGTTCACAAGGTGTTTTTGTGGGGTTTGTTTGTTGGGGTTTTTTTTGCCAGCTTCGAGTTGAAACAGTTTATGAGAAAGTAGACAAGACAAAGGAAGAATGACACCTCCCCTTCAGAGACCAGGAACTGCTCAATCCAGCTCAGCCTTAGTGTGAAGCCGTATCTTAAGACATGCACTTACTTGCTGAAATTCTTCTATTCTGAAGCAAAACAGAGTACCTTTAAAGGCTGAAAGAGCCTTTATAAGGGAAGATGTTGCTAGATAAAAAACTGCCAACTTCAAACTTCCAGCAGTCAGCCCAAGATCCTTCAGATGGCTCACTGAAGGGATACAGCTACGGTTAGAACACAGTTCCACACAGTTTAAGCTGTACACTGCCCTTCAACAGCACAAGTACAAGCTCAAGGAAAGGCTGATTTTAAGTGAAAATAGAGCACTCACAACTAGGAATTTAGACAGGTTTTTGCCTTTCCATTGACTTCTGGAAGACAAAAAATTATCTAGCCTTGCATAAAAATTCTGCTGCCAATGACTTTCTTGTAAGGCAAACTTGAACTTGCAGAGTAAGATTACACCAGATCTATGCTCCTTGAGATGCAAGTATAGTAATTTTCACCAGCTGGCTTCAAAGCATTAAGTCATGCCCCGAGATACAAACTCCCCTACTGCATTCTCGCCTGAACTTGAAAAGAGATTCAAAAGCTTTAAGATGCCCTCACAAACACAACTGATCCCATTAACAGACAAAACAAAAATACTAAGTCAAATGCACAGTAAACCAAACATTAAGACAAACATATAAAATATGTCTGCTAGACTGGAGACCTAAGCAGAAGACCTTTCAGCAATATAAATCCAATATGCTACATCCAATGGCTATAAGAATTTCATGTTGTCATTTGTAATTCAGGATTTTCTAGCTAGTAGGGAACTTTCAAATACTGGAGAAAAAAATGCAGTAGTTGATCTAATCAATGGCAACTGCACCTGGCAGCCAATTGAGTTTTCTACAAACATCAGACACAGGAAAATAAACAATGAGGGGAAGAAAACTGCATGACATTTCCAGTGATTTAGAAACTGAGTCTTCAGAGTAAGTAGGTCTTTCCAATGCTAACAAACGTTAACCACAGCCATTTATCCAGAATTCAACATTTGCTTTTACTGTGACATAAAATAGGAACAAATACAGCTTACAGCCTGGGGATGTGTTATTATAGCTGCAATGGGATATCTTAATTACATATGTATTAATGGAAATTTAAAAGTCTTGACTGTTTTATTTCTGAGGGAAAGATCATTTTCACTAGAAGGCTTTTAGCAACCAAACCAAGCTTTCCTCAGTCCAGGATCCCAAAAGACTGTTTTCTACCTCAAGTTGATACAAGAGAGAATTTGAAAAATGAAATACAAGATACATCAGAAACAGTCAAGAGTTGCAATACTGAAACTTTCCCACCTACAGATAAAAGCAAAATGTAAAGAAATATTCAAATAGGAAAAACTTGAATGCACTGTCCCTCTAGGAAATCCCCATGTTTCTAATGTTAAAACTTCTATTTGCCTAGATCATATGTATATTATAAGCATATCCATTCCTTTTCCCCAATGTTACTTCAATTAAGTCAGAGTACACACAAAGAAATTAACCTGCCCACCAAATTATTTGCTATTACTCTCACATTTCTGACTCTACAGAAAAAAAATCAACCTCTAAACCAGGCTGGAAAAGCGTCACCAAACAGCGCCTCGTTAAAAAGTACTAACTACAGAACAGAGTCAAGCTGGCTTATATGACATGCTAGTGTTACCCAATGAGATTATACCTGAAATATAAGGCCCTCAATTTTGGTAGATAATTATACTTTTTTGTTCAAATTTTACTAAAATATCCTATTTAGGGGACTATGACATCATAGCTTTTGGCCATTTTAACAGATTTCAGAGCTTTTGACTGAAATGCAATTAACTAGAAACGATAATTTCATACCCGATTTTAACAACCTTTCACATACTTCCTCAAAACCCAAGGTTTCCAAAAGATCTGTCTTTGAAATTTGAATCAGTTTCCATTTATATCAAATCAACACTAGCAGAAGCATTACTTTAAGGAAGAAACATATAAAGCAAAATCATTCAAGCATAATGAGACAAATAAATGGCTATTTTAAAATATTTATAACCATGCCAACTGTCTACTGAAAGCTATTTTTGTTGTCTGAGGCCCCTGTGCATTGACAGGGACTCAAAGAAAGGGTAACACATCCTTTTGTCACTGGGACAGAGAAACTGTGCCAAAAGGAAGCTCTCCCTTTAAAGGGAGACTGAACTGCTCAGTTTAGAACTACAGCATTAATACCAGGACACTAGAGGGAACCTGAAAACCATTCACTTCAGAAATCACTTCTATTTGCTGATGCCGTTATTAACCCCAAGTTTGCATTCACAGACAAGTTAATCAGATATATGAGGGGAAGATGACTTTCTTCAGACCACTAAGGTCATGATGCTTAAACACATCAAAATTAGACTTACAGACACCATGAGGAAGAAACATTGAAATTTTGATGACCTCAGAAAGGAAGCTATTGTACAATAGTACAAAGCACTACCGTCGTTCTCTATATTCTTATGGCTCTTTCAGCCTTTTCTACTGAAAAAAATGATCGAGCTGCACACTCAAGTAGCAATCTGCTACAGAAGTCCGTTAAACAAAATTGCTGAAAAGACCGCAATGCATATACACTTACTGTTTAGGAAATGAGACAATGAAAGCAGCCTGAATAAAAGTTTATTCTATGTATTTGAAGCTTGTTTCCACTCCTGACTAATTCCATAATTTAACTGTGGTTTTCGTAACAAAGTAACATTATTAGCAACTTTCACAAACATGCATCACTAACTTACACACATTCAAAGTATCATCATGAACACACTGCACAATTTTACTACAATTCAAACTTCTGGAACCACTGTGTCACCAGGATTCACTTCTGCTCTGGGTCTTGCTTTGAATTTGCAAGGTAATCCCACATTTCTAAAAACTCTAGAAGAATTAAGTACCATGAAGAGACAAAGACAGGCATGCAGGTTTGAAAGATGTCATTAGTAGCATTGACAGCCCATCTCTTTGTAAGAAGACAGATGAAGAAACAGGGTGGTGGAAGGCACAGTTCATCAGTGGTTTCCTGAAACTCACTCCTTTACTTTAAATAATAATTTTCTTAATAGCTCTGTGCACCTATTGACACTCTAAAGCAGTATTACATTCCATAGCTAAGCTTTCTCCTCTCCCCTCCCTCACCCTCCTCCCCCCCAAAAAACCCTTTCAGTTAAATAACCACGTATTTTCCAGGTGTGGCAAACTAACTTGACTCAAGTCTTTTTTACTAATGTTGCCAATATCACGATCAAATAATGCATATTAATAGAAAGCAAACCCATTTATGGTTGGATTCAATCTTCAAGGTCTTTTCCAAACTGAATGATTCTATAATTGAGATTCTCATGTTGACATATCAGTGCCAACATTGCTGAGTTGGAATATCCTTAACATTTAACATTAAACCTGAAGTACCGACTCAAAATTTTGCAAACACTATCCTCACAATGATTTTATGAACAAAAAGCAACACAAAAAAAACCCTTCTGCTTAAGTTGCTTTTATTGGAAATTCAAGAAAACACTGAGGAAAATTCTACCTATTCTAAATTAAGAAGCCACTGAAAGAGCTGCTATTTTAACAGGATGATATACAACGTAAGAAGCCATGAACATAGCTCTCCCAAATTATACCACCCTGACAGTAAGGAAACACACCTTTACAAGCACATCATGAGCAGGCCTTGTATTACAGATGCTTCCTACTGTAGTAACAAACAGCAACTCAAAAAAGAGGCACCAGAAAGTATTTAAAAGCAGAAACCTCACTGAGCCCTCAGCTCCAAGGGAAGACAAACTGCCCTGTGCTCAATCCTAGACTAGTCTGCTATGCTGTAGCTGAAAGCTGGCTGTCACTTTCTATGACAAAAAGACTTGCTTGTGCTCAAGTGGGTTCTTAGACTACCATGACAAACAGGACCACATCAATTATTCAGTTTAAAGCAAGTAATTCTGGCTGTTTTGTTACATCAAGACTCTGAACAACTTTGATATAAACCATTATTCCCATTAATAAGGCTTCTGGCAAACTGCTTGCTTGTAAGTTTAACATGTTATCAAAAGTAACCAGCTGAGGACATTTAAAGACCAGCTATCTCATCTACAAAGACTTTCATCATCAGCTGCAAGAGGTTTGCTCCTTTAACACCGAGTGAACTTATTTACACTTTCTGTTTCACTTCCAACACAGAGTTAGTTTTCTGGTTTGGATTTTCTAAGACTTGGATTGATATAGGATTAGTGACCTTATTATCAGATAGAACACAAAGCATATAACTTGTTTTGACACTTTTGTCCACAGGTGATGAAAAATTAGGACATCACTACTGATGACTTTCTCAAAACACAATCACTAGGTATATCAAAGAGAAAACAGGATTATTTTTGTAAAATCTTTGATTTCTGGTACTTTAATAAAGCTGATTTCCCGGGACCTCATGGGTTTAGCAGCCCTTTCTTATAGCACAAAGCAGGGAGAATCAGACTTCAAAAACACCAGTCACATCCAGGTCATCCTTTACAGTCCAGTTTTCATTACTATCTGCCTAGAATTAATACACTGGAAAAACTGCTGTGGGTCTTCAACTAGCTGTTAAAGAGAAGCCATACTTTGAAATTGCATTCACCAGAAGGAACAAGGAATGTGCTTTACCTGGACCTTAGCCATTCATGCCAAAGAGATACTAGTAGCACAATAACATAAGGAAAGGTGACATTATCCTACTTGGAAGGAACTTGGTGTTTAGTTATATACAAAGCAGTATATGAAACACAGCAGTATTGTAGAGTTGCAAATGCCCTCTTTCTCACTTTAACAGAAGGGCACTTGTCTACAGCCACCAAGAGAACCTTCTCTCCAATGCGACAGTACAAGTTGCTATCAACCTCTCAGATATGTGGAGAAAGCACACCAATTTCTGAGTCACAAAACTTTTTTTTTTCTATAGGAGACTTCCCACAAGAAACCTTCCCCATCACAGGAATATAGACTCACTGCCCACATAGAACAGGGCACCCACTGACAATCCAATTCCTTCAAGGCCATCTGCTATCCTGTTAAGTATAAAAGAAAAGTACTGGATACTTTTATGACAAAGTTGGAAACAGACAAAAAAAGTGGGGAAAGGGGAAAACAGTGGCCTTGCCAAGACATAAGTAAAACTCACTTCTGTTGCTTGCTCTAACACATGAATTTCTCATGGTATTCTCAAGAATTATCTTGGCAACAGAGCTTACAGAAGGACACCATCTTTGCCTTGCAATACTCCTCACAAGCCGATTTCTTGACCGGCTTATCAATGATTCTCATATAAGTATTGGGAAGTCGAAAGTAGTTCCCAGATTATTCTCCCCTTTCCCATACTATTCTTCACTTCAGGTAAACTGAAGGAATTAAAATATGTTTATCAATGATCAGCTAGTGAAATATTAGACTTGCACAACACAAAATTATTTTGATACAGAGCTTTAAAAGAGACTGGTTCTCAAAATTGAGATCGTGCCTATTCTTTACTTTTCTGTAACCATACCTTCTTCCATTCAAATTTAGTACATCTTAAAGACAAATACACACATACAAATGCATAATCCATGCACCAATAAAGAGCCATCAAGATACCATTAAATTGGACAGCATACTGTACCTATTCATGGCATTTGGATTTATTTTTTAGCAACTCTCAAGAGACAGGAAGGCAAATTTTCTCTCTTTGCCCAGGAGCCTGTTTTATACTATCAGACAACTGAAGCAAGAAACAGGTTTTCCATACCATAATGTTGCCATAATACATTAAACTGTTTACAGTCGTGTCATGTATCACCACAAATTTAGAATTGATCCTGTGAGCTTGGCAAGAAATAGGAGTAATGAGAGTCACAACACAGGAACCAATATGCCATCTTGGAGGTATGTATTCTTTACTCTTAAATAGAAACTCAAGCATGTTGTACACTTCCATTCCCAGAAACAAGCTTGCATACAGATACTGTTGTCACTGCCACAAGTACTCAGATCCATTGTCTTGCCCAGCTGCAATCCCCTCGGACTCTTAACAGCTTCCACAGCACTATTCCCAGCTCTGGCACCTACACTGCCATTCTCCAGGTCTCTCCCCAGCTTTTGCCACCTCTGCAGATTCTAAAACAAACTGAAACTTCTGTTTGGCGATACTGCTACCATTCTCCAGAATAAATTTCTGAAAACAAATACATATTTATCTCATTCCCTGGTGCCTTCAATGCCAACAAGATCACCTTTTGGCTACGACCTCCCCTTGTACCTGGAAGGGGACACTTGCAACTTTCAGTTATCACCTGTGGTAATTTCAACTCAAAAAGTATTCTGCAGCAACCAGTTACAGCAACAGAGAAGACTACAGCCTTAACTGCTTGAAACTCAATTACCTAACCAGTGGTTATCAAGCCCTACAGATTTCTTCTAAACATAGCCAAAGGAAAAAAAAAAAAAAACTTTTGTCAAGAAGCTGAAGTTAATTATTTGTGAATGCATTAATCCACATCACAGTCTTTAAAGCACAGACTTTACCCCTTCCCTAAAGAAACATGGCTACAGAATTGATGTATGTGGCCCAGCAGTTCAGCGCACATCCCTTGTACACACTGAAGCACAGGGAAGCTGATCTAGAAAAGCACACCTGGTTTGAGAACTACTGCTTTAACTTGCAAATTCTCACTTTTACATTGCCTCCAGAATCTGGAAGTTAAAAATCATCAGACAGCCTTGGCTACCATAAATGCAAACAGAGTAAATATACAGTCATACAAGAAACCACCAAATGTCACAGAGAAAACATTCACCTTACTTTAAAAAAAGCAGCATTTTCCAAGTTATTTGCTCTATTAGGATTCGCTAAAATCTCACATACCCAATCGGTCACAGTAAGTCAGCTCCATCATCAATGAGAAAAGTGCACTAAGTGCTCTTGTTTGCCTGTCTTTCAAAAGGTTCTGTCCACTCAAAGCACAGAATGCAAGTAGGAGGTATATTCTTCAGCCTTTAGCATATCAAATTTCTCCAGTTCCCTATTTATATTTTGCTCTTCATCTGTGTCTTCACAGCAAAGGCAACTTACTGGTGCTTGAGAATTAAAAGCCATCAATTAACACTTTATATCTCCACTCAGTAGACTACAGCCATCTTCTTCTAACCATACATGAGCCAGCTATGTACCAAGCACATCTGCATCAAACAAGTTATAAACAAGTGGAATTTGTCTATAAACAGACCATAATTTAAGTACTTTCAATCATGTCAAACAAAATCATTTGTGAACAGCTGTGCCATTAAAAAAAAACAAAAAAAAAAAAACCAAAAAACAACCAGCCACCTAGCATCCTACCCCTATCTTATTTGTTCTCTTTCTTGGCAAACCAGATATTTAATCATTTCTTGTGTCCACTGTTCTGAAGGCTTGAAGCTATGATTTTCCTTAGTTTAAAAAGAAATGTTCATTCGATTGACTTTAAAGAAAAAATGCTCTCAACTTCTCAATAAACTAAACTTTCTCTGCTGAAGCTCTACCTAGACCATCTGGGTCTAAAACAAGACCCAAGATTATATATCCTTACCATACACAGAATCACATGCAATTACACATTCTAGTAAAAGCAAGCAAAGTCAATGTAGCCAAGTACATTTCAAAACACATTGAAACTAAGCTCTGGTTATGTTTCTAAAAAAGTCTGAATTGCAAGCATTTTATACAGCATCAGCAGTTAAGGCAGATAACAGATGGCAACACTGATTAAAACAACAAAAAACGCCTGGTTGATGTTATTCCTTTTGTAATTGGCATACATCGGTAGTTTTCAAAACCCAAACATTTCCACAAAAAATCTGTGAGAAAAAGTTTAATAAATGTCCTGGTATTTAAAGCCTAAAATTTTAACTGTCCAGTAACTGGGTTCATACAGTTACTTTGTAAGCTGGAACATGTCTCTCCATCCTATCATTAGCTATGTGAAATTCAACCAAATGTTACACAAGTGTATGCCTCCTTAATTTCCTTTTCAAGATCTCTTCAACGGCAGGCAAGCACACAATGTTAATAAAAACCAAACTGAAAAAGGAAAGGATCACTGCCGCTCTTGGGTTTTATCACTTCCTCAAATAAGCTATAATAATTATCAGATGCTCTTTGGTTTTATATAAACAGTTTTAAAAAGCATGGCTGGTAGGGTGTAGCCATACAAAATGAAGAATCTAACTGCAACAGTTAACACCAACTGTGGCTATTCAATAAGAAGTTCCTTTTTTGTACACGGAGTCTGTCTGGAAATATGTTTGACTGTTAAAGAAGTGCATGTGCTTACATAATAGTATATCCTTACAATAGCACTGTACCACCCAAAGGGAAAAAACAAATAAGCACTAGCCCAAAACAAGCTGTAGTTTAAATACAATCTTTCCAATAGCTTGTTTGTCTTGGGTTTTTTTAGTACAAACAAAGAAGCAATAAATGTAGCAGGAGTCTAAACAATCTTACCTTATTGACTAGAATGCTAATTAAAGAGCCCTTTGACTTCACAAGTAAGTCAGAGAACCCACAGAAGGATTCCTCTGTTAAGTGTTCTTTCTGGGAAGCAGCTAGAAAAGAAGATATTTGAGTTTTATGTAGCACTAGTAAGCACCAGTACCATTTTTCAGTTAAAACCCCTCTATAAAAGATAGAGAAGTGAAGAAAGTAATTCCTACACCACTGACTGAAGCCACAGTGTTTCCACCTGCAAAAAATGTTTAGAGTATCAAAGAGGAAAAGAGATGAAAATTCTGGCTTTTCAACTGAAGCATCTCCAATATGACGGAATGTTTCCCCTCTACATAACAATGTTTAATACCTTATTAAGTATTTTAAGCTAAGGAAAAGAGACATATATTGTTACATGTACACAACCTGCTAAAACATGAACACCACAATCTGTTGCATTTGGTCCCTTCCCTAGCTGAGAAGACAGAAAACTATGCAACATCATCAGCCAACACAACAGCATCAGCCACCTAAAAACATTAATAATTTTTATTAATTAATAGCTGCCTTGCAGAAATAGCAGTCATTACAAGCAAGTTTACAATACTGGAGTTGCTAAAATAATATTGACATGACAGGTCTATCAGAAACCAACTGCAAGTAGAACAAAATGTTCACATCAACCACTGTGCTTTAAATCTGTATTGCAAACACAACTAGATGGTAAGGTTTAATAGTTTAACAACATAAAAATAAATGGGCACTGCGCATCTCTCAGGGCTCAGCCAACAGAGGCAGCTAACAGATGTCACAGCTGCTCACACAACAAAGCTATAAATGGCCCCAAAACACAGTTCAAACTTACGCGATATGTTACAGGGTGAAGCCTCCAACACCAGCCAGTACAACAGTCCCTTACACATAGAAGACCTCAAGTCCAAGAACTGCACAGGGACATTGTCACTATCCAGGTGCTGAGCTGCAAGAAACACCTGCAGCTCCTTCCTGGTGCTGCTGACAGCAGTGGCCACCTCTGAAGGGCTGAGTGTGCAGGTAAGGACGGGATGAACACACTGCACAACAGGAAAGATAGACAGGAGGTCCTGGGAGGTCTGCTGCTTGCTGAATAATGTTTTGGGAAGACTGAGGCTCATCCAGTCCTCAAAACTATTGCACTCTCCTGCTTAATCATGTGGACACCAGCGACACTTCTAAAAAGCAATGACTGAGCAAATTAAGAGTGACTACTGAGCACTATGAGCAAGGGTAAACAGGCTCAGGCGGCATTGCCATCTCCCCTGTTAGAAGTATCTCAGCATAGATGCATCCAGAGGGTCAATATGTGGTTACTAGCAGAGACTTTATTGCTATGACTATGGAAACCTCTTTCAGGAACAAGGATCCGCCAAACAAAGCATAGCAAGAGTATTTTTTGTCACCAAGCACATTAGACTTGTTAAAAAACTTTAAATTAGGCATGCTGGAGAAAGGTTGTCACACTTAAGAGAAGTGAAGACATGGGGAACACGTGACAGAAGGCTCCCACACTTCCCTTGCGAAAGAGGCATGGCCAGGGGCCTACCTCAAGCTCTCGCCCACAAGCACAGCAGGAGGACTTAGTCCATGCACTGTGACAGAGCTACAATGTCACAGGAATTGCAGAGTAACAGCAGGACAACTTCCAACGTTGGAGCGCTGCAAAAGATGGGTACAAGCTCCTGAGAAAAGCCAGACTGGAAAGTTAAGGAGCGTGGGTTTCAAACTGTGCAAAGGACTCATTACAATACTGCTCTGTCTGGAACCACACTCTGCTGAACCTATTGCTCACAAACAAGGAAGAGCCAGACAGAGATGCTGAAGTCAAGACCAGCCTTGACCACAGCAACCATGACATTATGGAGTATAGGATCCAGAGAGAAATGAGAAAAACAAATAGTACAGTGCAAGACAAAGTACATACAGCTAAGACATGGCACTTCAGGAGAGCAGATTTCAGCTTGTTCAGGAAACTTCTTGGTAGAATCTCCTAGAAGAACCATGGAGGTAAAGGAAAAAGCTTGTGAGAGCTGGCTGATCTTCAAGGACAGCCTCCTCAAAGCACAAGAGGGACTATTTCTGCATGCAGGAATTCAAGCAGGCCTGCTAATGGACCAGCATGAAAGAAAAGGGAACCTTCGACTGAGCTCAAATGCAAAACAGAGTACATGGAATGTGGAAGAAGGAGTGGGAGGAATATACAGACATTATCTAATCATGCGGGGGTGGACTTAGATAAGCCAAAGTTCCACTGTAGTTGAAACAAACAATGGATGCGGAGTGCAATACAAAGAGGAGAAAACATTTTATTTTTTTCCTCCAAAACCAAAGTTAGATACAGAAACAGAAAATAGATCTTTGTATAAAAGGGCATTATGTACATTAGCATCTGGTACATATGCTTTTCTTAGAAATGCAAAAGCAAAATCTGAAGAATCAGAGCTTCTAAATGTGAACTTGAAGTCCGATCAGTTAGCAATATATACAATTTTACCTTACCAGTTGTACTAGCTTACTCATAACCCTGTCTAAAAGAAATCACATATGCTTCTGCTTGGCATGACTTCTAAGATCCAGAACATAGCAGCCTGAATCTCTTGACATGGCAACAGAATTTTTGCCCTGAGAAGCAATCACTTCCAGAAATGGACCCTAAATGAGATACTGTTACAACACCTCTATGAACACAGGTATGCTTTAACCTCTGTCTGCTCTTTGCTAACGAATACATACAAACAGGACAGCCTGGTTAGAGATTATCTAGTGTTCTGATTATACTTTGCTAGTGAAACAGTCACGGGTCTCAGAAGTGGCACTTTCTGTTGAAGCAAATTCTTAAGCTTTTCCTAGCAAAGAGTAAGAGATACCACCACCCTTGCCATAACCTATGCATTTACCATCACTTTGCTGCCTTTTCCTTCATCCTATAATAGATCCCAGGCAAGACACAGCCAGCATATATTTAATAGACACTAGTCATGGAAAATGTAGAAGAATCAGCCTAGTGCAACAATGAGCAGTGGGGGGAAAACCTAAAATACCTTAATTCTAGACTTTATGAAAGCATAACTTTTCCAAGACGTGCTGTCCACATGTACACTCTTAATACACATATGCCCCCAAAATGGAAGATAACGGGGGGGGGGGGAAGTTAAATTTTCATGTGAATCCTCAGATCTTCCCAGCTAAAAGCAGCCCTCAGCTAACAGATTCTCAGTTGCACTGCTGTACTGTAGAAAGAACAGTAGCAGAAGGCAGAGTAGGTGGTCAAATGGCAGAATTCCAACATACATAAGGTGGTGGGACAATGAAGGACACTGCTCTATAATTCCTCTCTGCAGCCTTCACCCACATCCCTCATTCACAGGAAGCTCCACTTTGTTTGGAGACAGACTCCAGAAACTGTTTTAACAGAGGCAACAGTTTGACAACAGGTGCCTGATCTGGAAACTGCTACTGAAGACTCTCTTTTAGTAAAAAAAAAAAAAAAAATAAAACACACCACCACAACTTCAAGCCTGTTTTTAAGTTTAAAAATATTTTAGTATTTCAGGATACTGACTTAGCCTTACTGCCAACAAAGCACTCTAAATGCCTTCCAGCAAAACTATGCTTTATGAAAAGTATTAGTACTCATTCTGTATCATTTGTAGAAATTTAAACTTCCAAAGAGATTATGTAAACACAAAATAAAAATAGATTAAAAAATATATATACTCATACGTAGAGAGATATATCTCAGCAAAAAATGAATCACAAGAAACTTCAGTATCTCTCACAGAAGGAATCTGGGAAAGAAGGCAGCACACCTATACCTCAAAAAGTACCATCTACTGAAAGGGTTCAAAATAAAAATCTGAATAAGGTCCTACTCTTCAAGTTGATGTCGTGTTCACCAAGAATAATTTCATTGACAAAGACTTGAAAGAGTGTGTGGGAAAGGGAAGATCTATCAGGAAAGTTACTAATTACAAATGCAGGGGGGGAAACAGTCAAACTCTAAGAAAAACATAAATCCACCTTTCAGAAAAGTGGATGCTGAAGGAAGATACAAGATGATACAAGTACAGCATTGCAAATAGTTCTGCTAAAATAGGACTTGCTAGAATTAACAAGCCAGAGGTGTTTCAAGGTTATGAAACATTCTAGCATTGCTGAAGTGAGACAACTTGTGCAAGTATACCCAAATAGGACAACTATTCCATTACATAGCTTTGAGTCAATTTAGTTTAAGGCCCTGGAGCAGGAAAAACAGTATCCAAGTTAGAGCTAACAGTCTTTCCTGGGCAGAAATCACAGGAGCATCCAGACCGTCAAACACAACACTACAGATTCCAAAACATTACGTCAGGCAATACACGGTGTACAGACTCACCTGACATTGGACAATTTATAGGAATAACTGCAATTCCCATAAGCACAAGGACTGACTTTTTTTGCACATTTGTGAAAATGGAATAGACTTCCTGCTGTACAGTCCTGGCACTGATACTAGAAGAATAAAACATTTAGTCTTCTCTGCAGATAAAGAAACTATAACTCTTAGTCATAATCTAAAGACAAGATGACTTAAAAAATTTCAAGGAACAGTTTTCAGAACTGACGTAAATAGGAGTGCAGCTGTGGAACTAAAACGGCTCCATCTACTGGTTAAAATACACTTTCCTTTGCCATGACACGCCGTCTGCTGCAGCAAATTTAACTCACAGCGAAACAAGCAGCTCTGAGGGTGCAAAGCACAAACTAAGACTCTTGCAGATAATCCCTTCTAATAACCATTGAGATATGCTGGCAAGGTAGATCTGAGATACTTGTGTAACTGAGGTTTATTCTCAGTAACACAAAAAGGAGCTTCCAAGATGCCAGGACTTTCTAAAGGCAAATTAAAAATAACGTAGTATTTTCACTTACTGCCAACTGTGAAAACGTAAATTTAGAAATACATATTTAAGAACATTGCAAGATCATCAGTAGAAGAATCAGTCCCGTTTTTGCATTTGGACATTTAGAGATAAACAGGGTTAAGCAGTTTGTGAAGCTCTTCTCCACATGCTTACTTAAAAACACCTCATCTGAAATCTCACTATTTGTACCACCATTTCAAAACACTAGCTAGACAGCTACCTGAATTTCAGCCAAAAATTTGACATGTCCCTAAACATTATGATTCCAGAACATGCCAACCGGAAAGCACAGCAGTATTCTTTGGAGATCTTCTCTAGCTAAGTTCAAGTATATTCCAGTTACACTCTATTTTATCAATCACTATTTACAGAACAGTTCTATTTAACTAGTGCACTAAAAATGTTGTGTAACAGATATCCTTGTGTAAAGGTTATCAATATTCAACAGCCAACAACAATCACAGTGATACTTCACCATGCTTCACCTACAGAAGCAGATCAGTCACATGGATATAAAGCAATGACTATTCAACTTAGTACACCCTACTGCTTATTTTGGACAGCAAATAAAACTACTGCAATGAAGCCTAATAGAAGTTCTCAGGTAACACAACAAGTTTTTGACAGCTGCAGTAACTTTTTAAGAATTCAAGAAGACTGCCAGCACATACACTCAATAGCAGCTTACAGTACTTCAACCAAGAGGCGATCAGACACTGCTCACAGGCCACTGCACAGAGCAAGTTGTAGGTGTGCACTCTAACCAAACAGCACAACACAGAAAAGCAGCTTGTTTCTCAAAAGTCATAAATTCAAGTACGCAAGGTTGCCAAGCTAGTAAAATTCTCTCTCATCAGGGCTATTTAGGTAGGGCAACGCCACACCAGTATAACCATGTCGCTTTAAATTGTGGAGAGCATGTATTCAGCCACATGCCACGCACTTGTGGGGGAGGACAGTTTCCTGCAGAGTCCTCAGTTTGCAGTACAAACATATCCTCAGTTACCCTTGTCCAGACATGAAGGGAAAACACCTGTTAGAGCTTACTATGTTAATACAAAAAATTTACATGTACCAACATAATATTCCTCGGAGACCTGTCATCTGACTTACCATCACAAAAGCTGCATGTCAAATAAGGCAGCCAGTAACCACACAAAAGAACACTTTCCACTACTTAATTTCTAAAACAGTAAGTCATCCAAGATATGTGGAAAGGTATGAATAGTCAATTCTGGAAAACTTTGTACTTACATTCTTATATATGAAGTGTCACCAAGGTAAACCAAGACTTACAACCTATTCTAAATGGAATTGTTTTGATAACCACCTAAGAGTTAGCTAGACAAAGTTACTAAGCTATCTGAAATGCAGCAACTGGACCAAAGCTTAGTTCAGAAACCAGCCTAGCTGCCACCAAACACACCTGTCTCTCCCCTGAAATCCATTAATGCAAAACAGATTTTCTTAAAAAGCAAAAGCACTTTGCATTTTTATTAAACCACTTAAGTTGTAAATACCAGCAGCTTGTGATAATATGGATATTTCCCATCATTTTTTTGTGTATTTTTGTAATTCAAGTGGCTCTGACTTCTGTTACCTTATACTCCTACAAGCCTTCATGGGTCTTGTTATGTATCTGAAAAGTTGGAGTATCAGACACTACACTGTTGCATAAAAAGACACATCAGCATAAAGGAATAGGCAGATGACGTTAAGGCAATAATGTGTTGGTAAAATGGGCTGAACCTGAAAGTGTCTTCAAACACAGCCTAAAGCAAAAGCCCAAAGCTGTCATTGAAACACAACCACTATTAAACAGGGAAGTATAAAACCCATCTGATAAAGCGCCTGCACAGCTGTTAAAAAAACAGAAGGGTAGCCAACCACGGAGCCACTTCAGAAAAAGCACAGGGACACTAATGCCCTCTTCAGTGAGATATGGCAGACTACGTCACTTTAATGCTTTGATCAGGAAAGCCAGAAGCAGAAGCCTGGAAATATGCCCTTCACAAACAAAAGCCACTTTCAGTTCTGTCACCATCTGCAATAGAATAGTGATAAAACCAGATTTATTTCATTGAAAGAAAAAGAACACAGAAAGAAACATAAACCCATTAAGTCAGCCATACCGCATGGTCTACAGCCTTGTGAACATTTTATGGCATACACGAAGTAGTATCAAATACGAAAGAAAAAAGTTTTCATCTACTCTTGGGGTTTTTTAGAATTACAAGGCATTTTGAAAATATTATGTGTAAAACATCTGGAGACAGAACTGCAATATACATTCCTTTAAATGCTACTCACAGGTGTTACAAAGAAACCTACAAAACTATCCAGTAGTGAATACCATAATAACAAAAGCAAGAAGCTAGAACCAGGCCCACTGGTAGCACAGTATCAAGCATTTTAATACCTTCATTGTACCTGTGAAACTCACCACTGTATAGAAAGCAACATACTAATATGTTCCACTCCTATTAAACCAAAAAAGACCGAAAGTAGCTGTTGAGGGAAAAGGAAAAACAGACAAGCAAACAACTCTTCTTTCATTCACAACCTTCAGCTATTTTCAACTCAGACTTCCTGAGACTGTTGCTCATAATTTACTAACCTCAGCGTATCTATCCTCCAATGTTTGTCCAACCTCCCCTTCAATCGACAAAAAACTTGTACACACATTGTAGAGCAAGTATACACATGAATTCCATACACCGAGTGAAGAACCACTGCCTCTCATTCCGAACCTAGAGCCCAACTGATTTGACCGTGCACCTCCTCATCCATCTTCACCTGCTCTCTCCACAGAAGCTGTATAAAGCCTTACCATATCACTGTCCCATCATCAATACGAGACTGACAAGTCCTGGCCTGTCCAATCATTTCTCATCTAAGAGCTAATTCATATCTTGTTGCCCTTCAGTGAACTTTCTCAGATAATTACAAAAATAATGATAAGGTAGCTTTTCTAAGCTGAGGTGTAGAACTGCTCACAATATATAAGGTATCAACAAAACATGGATTTATGCAGTTATACCTTTCTCTTATTACATTTTCTACTCATCCCAAGTGTTATGATCATTGGTTGCTCTCTGATTGTAATAACTTTATCAGCCATTTATTTCACATCCCCCTTCTGACTTTGATGTATACACTGCCAGCAAGTAATCTCAAAATACTAATGTCCTAAACACTTGGAAATTCTCTTAAGACCAGACCTAAAATACAAAATAAGCAAGTTTATACTTTTGATAGAATAAACTGGAGGAGGAAGTAACTGACAGAGGCGCTTCTCCACACAAGAAGCACCAGAGCTTGCTTATTACATATATCTAATATACTACATACAGAAATATATAAACATGGAACCACCAGATATACCAATATTGGAGGAAGAAAGAAAACAAACTGTTATGGGGTTCTTTGTTTGATCATAGTACTGTATTTTTAAACCATGGCACTTCTCAGATTTAATTTACACTTCCTACAAAGTTCTTCCATCTTACTGAGATTTTTATTTCTGAAAAAGCTATGCACAACTAAGCAGCTCCAGCAAGCTCTGCTAGCAGGAAGATGGCTTGTACTACAAGAAGCACAGGATTAGAAAAATTAAGTTAAACTGCATTGTCAAAAATACATTTTGGATTAAGAATCTCTCATGTATATAAAATTATACCTCTTGCACACAAAAACCACACCAAATTCCATGCTGCTATACTATTTAATTGAGCCTGTACTTTCTTCAAGCCTTTATATACTCTGTAATCAGCATGTCCTGTCCTTTCCTCAAGCCATTTACTTCATGAGTTTTCCCTAGAAATTTCTTTTTTCTAGTTCCTACCAATCCTTCTGCTCTCTCACTTTTCTAACCATCTCAGCTTTGTTTTGGCTGCAGTTACCTCCTGAAAACACACTGCCACCAAGGACAGGCTCCTGACTAGATGTTCCTGTTGCAAGGAAACCAACTTGGACCACTCCACTGCACACCTCTGCTCGAAACACCTGCACTAGAAATGACTGTTCAGTAGTACAGCAGCTCATGCATCTGTCCCAAAAGCCGCTAGTTAATTTCTGTTACAAAAGAATCTAATTGACTTCTGCCAGGCCTAGCTAATGTGCTCAGGGCACATTAACCTTCATGAAGTCTGCAGTCCTCTTTTCATTTGGATTAACCTCAGGGTAACCATTAGCATCTTTCACTTCAACCCTCCACATCTGAAGCCCAAAGCTTTTTCAACTTGCCCCATACAGCCTAGCATCTCCTTACTAGATGGAAGTATTGTTCTGCCTGCTAAGAGATACCTCCTACACAGAGTTAGGGTAGATCTAACATGACTTAAACCTATCAGTCTGCTCTCACCAGTAGTTCATCCTGAACAAGCCAACACGAGTTGGAAATGTGCCTTTTTTAGAAAGGGACAAGAAGGTGAAAAAGCAGCCTAGAATAGACCCACAAAACTTTCAGAGGCGAGCATATATGTTAATTTTCAAAGCAAACGTATGAGGATTGTACTAATCCAAGGAATCTGCAAAATTCATGAACCATACCAACACTCCTGTTATAACAAAGGAAAGTCACATTAAACACACTGATGTCACAGGAAGCTAACACTTCATTACATTGCCAATTTTATCAACTGTGACTCAAGTCTCTCCTTGAAAAGTAGCAGAAAGATGACGAAAACTCACGTTTTCAGCGTTATTTGTCTATTACAGTACTCTTTGTGTCACAAACCACACATCCCTCCTCCTCTTCAGGCACTGAAAAAGTCGTTGTGTGACACCTTTCTGGAAAAGGCCTTGAGGGTGAATATCAGAGTAAGGGCTCAGAGCCTCATTAACAAAATCCAGACCTTGAGTCATCTGAAGGGAGGGGAAATTACAACTGTGGAGCCACATGTATTTTTCAGTAGCACAGGAAGTAAGGCAACACATGTCTGCTTTACTGAGCCACCGTGCAGGGAAGGAAACGAACCCAAACTCCGTACTTTTGCCCATGTCCCCCCACCAAGGTTAGAAACCCGCCGGGGAACCGCATCCGTCACCGGGCCGGGCTGCGCGGGCGCGGACCACGAGGCAGAGGGGAAGCTCGCCGCTTGCCATGTGTGCGCACTTCTCCCTCGCCCAGGAACTCGTCAGCGAGCAGAGCCGGGGGCAAGGAGAAAGGCGAGGCCAGGGGCGGCCTCACCGCCCACCGCCACCAGCACAAGCCCAGCGGGGACACCACAAAGGAAGGGGGGGCCGGGGTAGGCGCAGTCGCTGAGCCCACGCCGCGGCGGCGCCCGCAGCCAGCGGCGGAACAAAGGCTCCGGCTCCGCCACCGCCCCAAGAGGGTATGGGGGTACACGGCCGCGCTCACAAGGCCGATACGCGGGCACACCTGCGCAAGGGGAGACGGAGGCCCCGGCCCCCAGGTATAAGTGGCGCTTCCGCGTCCTGCCGCTGCCACCGGGCGGGGAGCCCGAGGAGGGTCTCGCCGCACCCCGACAAACGGGAAGCGGAGCGGCCCCAAG
>JANRGW010030289.1:0-14302 GCA_024733675.1 Psilopsiagon aymara | reverse complement strand
CCTGGTGATTGGCTGCCGACGCGCTGGCTCCACCCACTCCCTCTGCCCGCAAGGTGAGGCGCCTCAGAGGGCTGTCAATCAACACCTTGTGTCCCGCGCTAATCCCGCCCCTGGCGCTGATTGGTTGAAGGGACACTTAAATAGGGGAGGCGGGGGCAGAGTGCCGCTTTTGTGTGCGGCGCTGTTGGGGGGTGCGCGGGCTCACGCGGAGCCGCGTGGCGGGCCGGTGGGCCTCGGCGCCGCCGTCTGAGGGGCGCTTCCTGCCGGGCTCCGAGAGCCCCCTCACGGAGCGGCTCCAGGCCCGGTGGTCTCCGGGCGGGACAGCAGCGAGCTGCCCGTAGTGGTAGGGGAGCGGTAGTGGTGCCGCACGGTGAGGACGGCAGCTTGCCGGTGGCCTCGCGTAGCGCCCCTTTCTCGCTTGCCAGGCTGTGACATCGCTCGCTGAAATTTTCCATGCCAGGTGCGTGCCTGAGGCTGGTTTTATTTTAGAGTTTAAAAAAGGTAAAGAATAATTCAGTCATTTACAAAAATAGTATTATTTGCCCTTGTATAAATAGTCCCAACAATCCTTTATTCAAAAGGCGGAGGGGGGGGGAAGGAGGGGAAGAGTAGGTTCAAGGTTGTGCTTCTGGCTGCCTCTGCAAAGCTTGACTCCAGTAGAAGTTCTTTAGACAGAAGCAGCTATTTCCACTTGCCTAGTGGAGATAACTTCTGCCTTGTCTGCCCCTGTGAAGGTTGCACTGTCCTCCGCCACATTCAGCTCTTAAACACCTTGTGCTGATGGGAATGAGCACCCACAGGCCCAGCAGCTGAACTGTGTATTCAGGCTTCCCGTGCGTAAGATGCTGGATACAGCACCTTGGGGCCTCTCCCTGTAACTAGACCTGCTGCAGATTGGGTGAGGAGTGCATGCTGCAGACCCTTTTTTCGCCCCTCAAGGCATGTCAGGACTTACAGATGAGTTGTCAACAAAGCTCCAGCACCATAAATTCAACAAGCACCAGGAAGAAAGCGATGCCACATAGCTCCACAACAGCCAGTATCTTGGACCGCTTTTGGAATGCTTTGGGCTTAGTGCTTATTTGGTAGATGCAGCATAAGAACACTGAATAGCTTGGAAGTCAGAAATAGCAGTTACTTTGCTGCAGGCACAGTCCCAGCTTGTCTTCTGAAAGCAGCAAAGTCTGGATAGGTCACTTGAGAGGGACAGAGCTTTCAGGATCAGACTGGGATACAGGAGGTGCAGTGCAAAAGGGATGACAGGCTGACTGATACAGATGTAACACACTGAAGGTGAATTGAGAAAGGGGAGAAGAGCTGAACTGAGTCTCAAGCAAGCCCACTCACATGGTGATGAGAGAGCTGCTGGTCCTATCAGTAGCTTTAGAAGCAGTACATGAAAGGAATGTGTGCATCAGCAGACACCATGCTGGACTACGAACACTATAAAAGGAGGCTCTGCAGAGCCTGCAGACGAAAAATGTAAACCGGGCTCCCGAGGAGAACCAGGCCTTTCCTGCTGCCTACCAGCAGGAGGCTTACATGGCGTTAGAAACCCCCTTGGTTTGGAGGCTGGCCGCAGGATAGCAAAAGGCGCAGAACGTTTGAGCAAGGGAGTAAGAAGAGCTCGTTTTTGACCAGTAGTCCTCTCCATGTTTGTTTCCAGGAAAGGCATTGGAGAGGCAGATCAGTCTACAAGTGGAAACAGTTCACCGTTTCTCTGAACAGAAGTGTCCTGCAGGTGCGTGCATTGTTGTATGGCACTGAGCACAGATGCAATCCTGTCCCCAAGGTCAGAGCTCCAGACCCATACAGCTTGGAGGAAGCTTTCAAATGAATGACTTGGCATGGGTCTACAGCAGGTCACTATAACCTGTACTTTGAGGAACATGTTAGTAGTGTAAGCTACACCTGCACAAAAATAATTACCTTGATACGAAGTGCCTTCATATACCTCCAGTATAACTGTGACCTGTTCTGTCCCTTCTTCTTTCAGAAACAGTGCTGGCAGAGTTTCAACTCAGATAAACCACTGAAAAAGATCTTGCACTAGGCAGCATCGGTATAATGGGGGTGGATTGTAACTTCAGGTCCCACAGTTAGTGCTAAGTAAATGTCTTGCACAGCAGATCACAGAGGTCGTCATTTGATACTACCCTGAACACAACCCATCTTCACAAGCACAGAACTTCTCCATTCTCTGCAGACTCAGCACAGAAAACAGTAATATCTAAACTAAGGACTTCCCGTAATGTGCAGTAAAACTACAGTATTTGGTGAGGTTACTCAGAGGACAGCAGAGTGTTTCTAAAAACTCAGCCAGAGTAAGACAAATGTTTAGTCCATCAAAAAGGATCCTACTGTCAGACTGTGAATGTCAGTCACGTTTAAAAGATGTTCTTTCTGCATTATCCTCTTGATCTCTGAAGAGGGGTCTCTGATGAGATGCTCTAGCACTCTTTTTTTCTCTGGCACCAGACAATACCTAATAGACAAATAAAGGCACAGTGGGGCAGTAGGGCCCTGTATTCATTCATCGTACTTCCTTTGGCACACTGTACTGAGAACAATATCTGCAGGTGAACACCCAGTCATTTGCCTAGCTGAAAAACTTGTTTGCTCACTGCATTCCATCTGGTCACCGTATGTATAGCTATAGCAGAAAAGGCCAGGCAAGCTTCCCCATGCCGTGCTGTCTGAGTAAAAAGAAAGTGATGCATCTGTTCACATCAAGTTGACCAGAACTTCAAAATGTTCAAACCCCACCTTTTCCAAAAAGCCATTACTGACATGAAAACAGGCCAGCTTTGTGCATAGGAGCATAAGTGCAACTGTCACTGACACACAAGATGACATATGAAAGGAGATTAATAGGGCTCATGTGGGACTGAAGAGTGAATCATCAGTTTTTAAGAAGATAATGTACCACCAAAAGCTTTATGGTGCTTTTCCTCCACTCCTCTTCCTTCCTTTCCTCCCCTACCCCTCCCCACATTCTTGGACATGGATGGAAGAAGCAGAAATTGTTAGATAAGACAGACCTGATTAGGAAATTGCCTGTCTCATTAAGGCAAGCAATCAGTGTCAGCTTTGCACTTTACTGTCCTGCTGTTTAATTTCTTGCCAACTATCAGGCACTTTACAGGGCTCAAAGGGAGGAAGTTAGGGGCTGAGAAAATACCTTCCATCCAACACACTCCAGTGATGGTGTTTGATGGGATAACTGCAACAGCCATTAGCTCTACCAAAGTAGACTCTTTCTCAAGGCTTTTGTCTGTCAATACTGGCTGTTCTTACAGGCTGACATAATATCATTAATGAAAACATGGACAACTTTACTTGAATCACAAGAAGAGGTCATTTTGGGGGCAGCAATAGAGCCCGTAAAAAGAGCCCTAAGAATGGTGATGGAAGAAAATGCTAGGAGCCAGTATTCCCTAGTCCTTGTCACCTTATCTCGCCAGAGAAAGCAGTTATTATTTCCATGGCTAGGACAGACTCAGGCTGAGTAGCCAGCAATTGAAAGTGAACAGGAGAGAGGACCCAAGGGGGAAAGAAGATAAGGGGGCTGGCCCTTCTTTCTCATTACAGCATCTGATACTGGCAGCAGAAAACAGTAATTCAAGAAATGAAATCTCTGAGTGAGAAGGAAAGGGGTGCAATGTGCAAGCAACCAGTTCCTATAGCTGCAGTAGGACAAATAGGATTTAGAATAGGAGTAAAAAAAGCTGGACAAAAGGGGTAAGGGGAAAGAGACATAAATGCTAGTGCAAACAATCAGAGGTACAGAAGGCAAGAAAAACACCTGGGTAGGGTGGGAAGACTGGCACCAAGCAAAGAAGTGGAGTAAACCTGGGGAGAAAGATGCTGATCTCTTGGAGATCATAAAGGTATCGGATGTTATAAGGGAGGTCAGGGGAAGAAGGGGTGAGGAAAGAAACACACAAACTAGAGCTGCAAAAGGAGAAAGAGGTATTCTGGCCTAATGCTCTTAAAGGCAAAGAAAAGGGTCTAAGGAAGTGAAGATTCCTCTTCTAGGAGGCAGAGTATAGCAGAAAAACTGAAAGAGTCTCAGGACTCTTTCTGTGATGTAGATATACTTTCTACATCACAGTTCAAAAAATGAACCTCTCTCTTACATGGTCAACTGCATCGCATGTTCTTTACATTCTGAGTACTAGTTTGCCAAGTTCAGACCACAAAAAAAACCCAAAACCACAAAATTAAGCAAATAAAGCAAGAAGATGTTGCGTTTTGATGATGAGTGTCATATAATACTTAACACTTTAAAAAAATTGCCAGTTGCAGGTGTCCAAATCAGATACCATTGGTTGAAGATTGGTTGAAGCTCTTGATGCTGTTTGGCTAGCCATCTGCAAAAGAATAAATACCCCTTCCCAAACTTGTGAAAGGTGTCGTGGAAGTCAGTGCTTATAAAACAACTGGACATATAAAGCCTAATACTAATAAAAAGCAGAAAAGAAAAATAATAATGTCACCCTGGGATGAGTAAATAATAAAGTAGTAAATGCATCCTAAGTCAGTACAGCTAAGATAAAGCACTGAGAAGCTGTTCATTAAGGAAATGCTGTCACATTTTGTAATGTAAAAATGGTCTTGTTAAAAAAAAAAAGAAAGGAAAAACAAAACCAAACCTAAATGAAGCCCGTCTCATGAAGCGCATGAACAACAGGGTCAAATCAATACCAACAGCAACCTGCATTCTGTCAGATTTTAAATCAAGATTTGCAAGTGTTGACTGCTCATCTCCACAGTTTGTGGGGGTAGTATTAAATGCAAAATTGTGGCTAAATATTTATTGTATATTAATATGGTAAGAGGTCAAAGTGCTTGTTTCTTTACAGAAGATTTATTGTTCTAAGTGGTTTTTAAATGCTTATGAAGAAATAATCACAGGCCTGAGTTGTCCATAATGCTAAGAAAAAAAGGAGACTAGAGGACAACTGCACATGTTTGAGGCATACCAAAATTACCAAATTCGAAAGTTGAGGCATAATTAATACCTCTCCTAAACCCACCTCTGTTGTGATTGCCCTCAAAAGAGATTTCAGAGTAGACAAAACAGTGATGTCACCATCACTACAGTCACTAGTTTGTATTAAGTAAAGGTTCAGATGAGTAAAGTAAATTTGAAAGCAATATAGCAAGTCAAGACAGGTTGCTTAGGAAATAAAACAATTTCCACTTCATTCTCTCCTAAGTTCTTTTAGAATATTGATTGTCTTTATGTTTCTTTTTAGCTCAGAGAAAGAAAAATACACCTTTGAAACAGGTATGTATTTGAGCTGTTACACTGTTCAGAAAGAGTTTTTAGTCTAAGGAAATGTGTTTCTCATTGTCTTTAAAAAAAGAAAAGAAAAATCTTCGACTTACTCATTTTCTGGTATGTCACAATAGTGAAATTAGTGCAGACCTCTCACAGGAGGAAAAGATTTACAAGCTTCAGTGTATGGAACCTGGCCATTTTAGAAAGTATGGTCAGATAGCATGAAAGGTTTCTAACAGACTACCAAATGTACCAAAAATAGTGTGTCCATCTATAGCTATTTATCCCTCTTTAGTATCAGTTTTACTTTTACATAGTACCTACCTTTTCCAAATACAGTAACATAAACAAGGAATTGGGCAATCAACAGTAGCAGCAGCAGACTTCAAAGAAAATTTTCAGTTAAATCTCTATACATATTTGCAGCTGATTCTTAACACAAATTTATACTTCTTCTCCCATCCAGCTTGTATGCAATATCTGAAACACAAGAAATTTCAGCTCCCTGTATAGAAAAGTAGTGAAATCCATCCTCAGAGTGAAGGCTATTGTTTAATGCTCACTGGGTCAGGGCACCAATTTAACATCACCATGGCCAGCTTAGTGCAAGAAGAGGCTTTCCTGACATTCTGCCTTCACATCTTCTGCTCCGTGGTAGACATAATATTTATTTTTTTCCCTAGGACAAAAAAAATAGGAACAGTTGTTTAACTTAAAAGACAACAGTGGCACAACTTAGCCTGGTAGAAGTTTCTTGACACCAGAAGAATAAAGGTCTAGGGAACCCGTTTAAGACAGGTCTAGGGCAAACTTGAGAAAGCAAGAAACTACTTAGTTTAAGATAGACCTTGAACTAGTCATTAAGGATTTTAGTATGTAAATGCCTGCAGTAGAAGAAGACTCTTCCAAGAGGAGCTTCAAAGAAGTTCTTTCAAATCCTGTGGTCTCACACATTTCACAGCTGCACTTGTTCCTTGTTAACCATATAGGCTCTCAGTGCAATGCTTTAACCTCACCCGTGCAGGCCTTCACATCATTAAAAAAATTAGCAGCCTTTATTATAGCACTACTTAGCCTAAAGTCCTGAGTTTAACCTTTAACCTGTTCCGCAGTCAAGCATGACTATTAAAGGTTAGTCAGCATCTGTAAAATTTCTCACATGCACAGAAGGAAGATAACAAGTAAACACCAAAGATATTCATATATCCTGGGTTCCAGGTACCTGAGGTAAATTGTGCAATATTGGACACCAAATCTTTTTTCCCATAAGGCTCTTAAGAGAATCATAATTCTTCCCACACATTTTCTCTTCCATCACCTCAGGGAGTTTAATCATACTTGTTGTGATGAAAAGCCAACTAACTTGTAAATGAGTTTGGACACCCTCTGGACTCCAATCCAAAATTCCCAATTAACTTCATGCCAATTATCTACATATAAAATGCCTTCAGAGTTAGCATTTCTATTTCACAATGTCATACCAGAAGGTTCAGGATCTGGTAAGTATACCTTTAAAAACAGTTGTAACATCTTCTGCATTAACACCATTTTCCTTTCTTTCAGTCATCAGTTTAAACATAAAAGGGGTGGTTTAACTTTGTATCAGTAGGACCATTCTTTACCCAGTGTGATATCAGTAGCTTAATTTTTATTTACTTAATTCTCTCTGAGCTAAAACAAACACACACACACAGAGAAATAGACAGTATATTTAATACAATCACTACCTTTCCAAATGAGGTAACTTTACTACTGACTATGTTTTCAGTTCGTTGTGACAGTCTTCGCTTTCTGATCAACAACATGGCCAAAAGGCACATCTAACTTCAGATGCTTATTGTCTACACTTGAGAAGTTTCACCTCTTGAGAAGTGAGGTACTTAGGGGCAGAAAACAGTGACATAACAGAGTTGTAGCCCTTTTATTTAGTATTTAAATAAATCATTGTAATAAATTATAATAAAATATTATGTAATTACAGATTGCAACGTAAGTGTTTTATTAAATATTGACAAATTTCTTAAACATTTCCAATTTTCCTGTCCAAGCTTGTATTTCCTTTTTCTCCACAAGAGTTAGGGAACCTTTACTTTAAAGTGGGAACTAAAGAAGATTGGAGTTGTCAAGTATACACCAATAAGGCAACGAGGCAACTCTTTCACATCTGGCCTCCTGAGAGAGAACAGATTTAAATGTTGTTCTAACAGATCATGGAAAGGATAGCGAAAATGTGTTTGTTGATGAAAGGCTGATGCAAATGAGGATACATGTCTCACTAGGTACAACTCTGTGATATTTTGAGAGAGGAAGTGGGTGGCCTACTTTGCTTCCTCCCTCACTTAAAGAGAAATACTTACTGCATAGATCATCATCCCCACTATCTCTGATTTTCTGTCACTGATAAAGGAGTGTGGATATAAGGAACATCTATTTACAAGTCAAATTAATGTCCCACATTTTGTTATGTTGTAACTAACTTTAAGACAACAGTACTGTTAATGACCTGTATGTGTTCCCTAATGCAAATCAGTTTAGGAATTACTGACATTATAACCTCCTCATGAGAAACTGCTGGCAAAGTTCTATATGTAAATATGACTTCTAGAAAGTTCAGATCTCCTATGTGAGACTTCTAAAGAATAAATACCATAACAACATACTGCATTAAGATTCTTAACTGAAAGGAAAAAGAAACAGTGGCAAACTTAACTGCATTGTTCAGGAGATAAAGCAGTTACCATCTAAAGCAGTAGCACAATTCCAGAGATTACTTTCCCTCTGAATATTTTTCTTAACAAAGACAACTTGTCACAAATCTCCAAGTCTAAAAACAAAATCAGATCACATTTGGATATTTTCCTAAGCCACTGGGAAAGTACACTCTTGTTCTTGTCATTCAGGTCTCTTCCACTCACATGCTTTCTGTGCTAATGACTTTCTCTATTTCCAATGCGGAAATCACGGTGCTGCAAATCCCACCTGTTAGGCAATTTTGGGCAAAGAAGCTACTAGGGTTAGAGTAAGAAGAAAGCAGCCAGAAACAAGAATGGCCATGTAAGGAAAGCAAGTACAGCATGATCTGTTTCAATTCCTGAATTGCCTATACTCCAGCATAGAGGATTTACTGAGTGAGCTGGCAGTGTGCTTAGATGTGATGGCCCTAGGCCATCGCAGTGAAAATGGAAACTGCTACCTGCACTTTCTGTGCTATATGACCTACATTCTTATAATATTTTTGAAAGCACAGAATTGTAAGTAAATGTTATCCAGGACCATTGTTCTGTCAACAAATGGAACACATGTTCCTGCAGCTGTCTGGTAACTTGAGGAAGAGTCTGATTACTCCCCATCAGCCAGCTGCGAAGCTCAAGTCTTCCCTTGTGCTTGAGAACCACCAAGTTGGTTTTGGCAAGATACAAAAAGCTACATCCCCGACAAGCACTGAATTTCCAGTTATAGAGAAGTTGCATTTAAGAGGTTTAGATCTGAATTACGGACTTCACCTTAATTCAGCAGCTATTGCAAAACAGTTTGCCTGTCAAGTTACAGGCCAATCTGAAAAACAAAAAAATATTGTACAGGTTCAGCAAAAGCTTGGTAATGCGCTTGCATTTGTCTAGCAAAGGATTAAAATGTCTGTAGCCAGACCACATTGATTTTCAGTTTCAGTAAAGTGTGATTATTTATCTCAGAAATGTCCTTTTTTATATATGTATATTAGTGGGGGATGAGGTAAGACGACAAGTTGGAATCTGTCCATACCAAAATTTTGACAGAAAAGATAAAGAGATTCTTGTATTTTCTTTCTCTGAATTTGCAAAATTAAAATTTTGTCCTGTCTCCCCATCTTCAAAAGTCATCTGGTGGTACACTCAGCTTTCATGCAGGTGCATTCAAAATTCCATTGAACTATGAGTTTTCATTTCTTGTTTATTTCTTATTGCAAAAGTTGTTCTGCACAGCTTTACAAATCCATGGGATACATGGCATTATATTTGTGCTTCTAAAATGCTCTTCATACTCTTCACAATGCCACTTCTTTGCTATGTTTTACTTGAAAGGTGCAAGATAGTTTAAGAATCTCAAATTCCTGTCTGATAATAGAATTTAGATTTCTTGAAAGACAAAACTTTTCTCTTTGTGATCATGCAGCTCAGCTACCATCACAGAAAGTTTAAAACATAACATTTTCTCAGGAATTCATCCAAAGTGACTTTAGTAAAAACAGATGCTAGATTATTTATGAAATATTTGCAATTGCTTTTTATTGAATACTATTTACAGACTATTTTTTCTGGCAATGTTCCATCTGCTAATGTAGTTCAATATGTTATATTTCCGCTTTTAAAAAACAAAGTAGAATCAATATCTAGAGAAATTAAGCTTAAATAATAAGGAAAGAGAAAATACATTAAAACAGAATATGGAAATAGATCATTTGTGAAAGATACTTACAAGACAGAAGAAATTACTGACACGTTTTAAACTGGGCTACTTAACCTGAAATGTTTTGTATCTGTAAGGAAATGTATGTATTAGTGACTAGATTAGCAAATGTTACAAATGAGTTACAGTGCTACTCTAAAATTTTAGAAAATCTGGGTTCTTTATTAGTGCACATGTAACATTTTAAATTTCAAATAGTAAAACATGGAAAAAAAATAAGAAAATAGGCAGAAACCTTGACTCTTACTTCAAGCCAGCTCCCAGTTATAGAACTCTTGGTTACTTTGGTGACTGTTGCATCTGTTATTCCCAGTATTCCCAGTCTAAAGACCAAAACAAAGCAAGGATCCCTGTGTTACTCCTTTAGGGATGGTGTCATGAAGGACACCCACCTCATTTGAGCTTTTTGTTCAGGGTACCTGTTAGAAGAGATGTAAAATGGTAAAAACTGCTGCACTGTATCAAAGCATAGTTCTTTATGTTCCATATTCTGCTTCTGACACTGGCCTGCAGCAGAGGCTTAGCAATAATAGAAAAATAAATAGAATAGTTTTAGTATGATCTTTCCCCTAGTGCATTCTCCCAGGTCTCAGCAGCCAGCATAGGATGTCTTAGTCTGAATGCTGTCTCCAGAGTACCATGTTCAAGAGCTGCCAATAAGCAAATTGGCCATGACTTTCTCTAACATATATTTGAATTAATTTATACTTTTATGGAGCAAACAACTACCTTTTGTGTTTAAATTACCTTGTAACTGAAGAAGTTAGAGTTCCCAGTTAAGGTACAAGAAATGGCCAATATCCATTTCTTGCTAATTTCCCCCCACGTCACGTGTGATTTTGTAAACCTTTGTCATTTTATGTCTCTGAGGAAGGGCCTATCTTTTCCTGAGGACAGGAGTGACCAAAGAAACCAGGTCACTATGGTCCCTCCTTTGCATGAAAGTCAGCTTGTACCACTGAACCTCTGTCCCCATCTCCAGCTCTGCTGTACTCTGAGGCACAGCTGCGTATAGTATTGAAACTGCAGGTTTCAATACTGACAGCATCTTCTTTTTATTTACTAGTCCTTTCCTAGTGATTTCTAACATTCTGATGGTTAGTTTGCCCACCACTGAACACTGAGCTCGCTTTTCCACAGGATTATTCAAAGTGATATGAGCATTATTTCCCTAGTGGTAGTATTAATTAAAAGGAGTGACTCTGAGATGCATCAGCAGACTCATTAGTGCTTTGCGAAGAGTAGCACAGAATTTCTGTTGACCTCTAATTTTGATACAAATTTTCAGATTTCTTTTCTTCTTGAAAAAAAAAAAGATATTGCTCACTATCCTGGCTTAAGCATTTCATCAATGGATACAAGATTTTTGAAACAGACATTTTCACCATCTCCAAGACAATGGAAGTTGCCATAAGTACAAAGTATCATAGGACAACAGCATTTTGACTGTTGACTGATTATTTCCACCAGTGCTGTAAATGCATGATGTACTTATAACTAACATATACCACTTTCAAGGTCCCATGTGCAGCACTTAACTCTCCTGCAGCCTATTTCTCTGTTTTATTTGAGCTTAGAATTTTTTCTTTTTCCTGTATTTATAAATCTGGATGTAGAAGGGGTAGAAAAAGCCAAGAATGTTCTCTGCTGTTTCATTCTTCCCAACACTATTTGAATAGAAAGACCCATACTAAATATGTCTAACAGAAAAACATGTTGTCCTCTGTGTAGAAGGGCTAGAAAAAGCCAAATACAGTCTTTGTTTCATTCTTCCCTGGACAAGATATAGTCTGAGCAAAACTCTTCCTTAATAAAGATTTGCAGACTATGTAAATAATTCTGTCTACGCTGGCTCGACTGCACCCATGTCAAGCAGTCCATGTACAGACTAAGCAATAGCAGTATATCACCTCAAAAGTGTGCAGGGAGAAATGGATGAAGAAAAGCTGACCAAATGTGAAACCATTCTGAACTGAGAATTAAGTTGGCACATTAGCATGGCATTCTGCTGGAGCTAATCACCCTGGTGAGAAATAGTCCATCTAGACATACCTTCAGACAGCTGCTGACATTTCATGACTCCCATTTTTCTTTTATGGGAGCTGACATTTATAGCCAAGAAATAGTTCTTATTTCATTCCTTCCCAGTTTCTGGATCTAAACCAGTACTAGATGTCTGCTTAATAAACCCATATGAGACTTCCCAGTTTAAAACTGCCACCACCCTGCTGAACTTTGAAGGCAACAGGCGCTGTCGATGTTTTGACATTCCACCTTATCTCCCCATCAACATTTATCTTAAGCTTGTATTTATGTTGTTATGTCAAAGTAAAAACATACAGAGACAATTCTTTTTATCTTCAGCTGTGTGGTGTGGTTTGGAGCGCTCTTGGCATTTTCCTTTTTAATCAGTCGTGCTTAAGCTGTGACTAAAACATCCACTTGCACCAGCAGGTACAGAAACCAGGTTTACACATTCAGTTCTGACTTATAACAACCAATGGTTGTAATATACATTTTATTCCCTAATTGCAAGGTACAATAAGAATATACAGTTTTGCAATCATTATACACACTTTTTGCTCTTTGTAATACAAAGTTCCTATGGTAGGTACAGAAAAACACATTCCAGAAATCTATCATATCAAAATTCTCTGTAAAAACAAAGTTTCTAAGATTTGATTTCTCAAAGAAAATATACAGAATAATGACAATGTTAGACCCCTAGTTTAGCCTCTAATCTCAGATCCTCCAAGATATTTGTTACTGTTACTGCATTTCAGTAAGAAATTTGCTCTCCACCTTCTTCTCCATTACAGTTTAATTTGAAAGAAAACCAAAACACTACTGAAAATAGCTGATCATTCACCATTAACATCAGTTCAGTAAAGCCCTGCACAAATCTTCTAATTCAGGATATGGCTTTCTTTGTTCAAGTTTTTAAATTAGGTTATATAGAAACTTATTAGCAGGACAATCACCCACCCAACCCCCTGTATAAACACTAAGCTCTGCAAAGTGTAATACAAACCAAAGATAGAAGATTGTAGAGGGAAATAAAATACCAAACATTAGCTTCGTAATTTGCCAAGAAAACTGTGGATAAAAATAAAGCTTGGAGGTTAACTCTAATACTTGGCTGCAGGAAAGCTTACTTTGCTGACGACTAGAGTTTATAATAGAGTTTATAATAACTCCCCAAAGAACTCCGGCACTGGTAAGAACAGACTGCAAGGATTTACGTTATTTAGAAAACAATTCCTTCTAGAGCCAGATTATTAGCTTTCAAGAGCTCATCTGGCTTTCCCTCTTATCAGTTTTTAGTTAATATAGAATTCTTTAGCCAATAGTATTTTTGGAAAAGACCCAGAGTGGATAAAAATTATTTACTAAAAGATGACAGCTTTGTGACAGAGGTGATAAATCCCATTACGTCTCAGAGCAGGAGCAACAGTTACTGGACATTTCTAGCTGCCACACATTCGCTCTGGCTACAGAGGGAAAGGATTTTCCCCTTCAAGAAACTACACCCAAAATGCCTCAAGTGTTTTATTATATCACTGCCTTTTCAAGATATTCAAGCCAGAGACTAATTCCAAGCCCAGTGCTTATTGATACTACCAAGTTTTGAGTTTTACACATTGTTCCACATACCACAGTGTATGTTCCACGACTTTCTTCTACCACTGAAATGCTCTGTTCAAACCTAGTCGTCAAGAGGGAGCTTATATTAGCTGTTTGCAGAACTCATAGCAGTAGGGAAAAGTCAACTCAGAACTACTGAGACTCCTTCCCTTGTACCTATTACTTCTTACTCCTTGCCAGAAGGCTGGCATGTGGTCTCGTAGCTGTATGATTTAAACAGAATCTAGGCTGCTGCAGTCCTGTTTTCTGCACACTACCATTTACCTCTCTTGTACTAGCACTGTTGCTTCAGCAATTCTCAGGGAGGTGAGCCAGCTGAAAACCAATCATACAAAAAGAGATCAAATTTTGGCTGGCTTAGCTATTGAAGGAGCAAGGATGATGGCAGCCCAAGTAGTTCAGCTATAGTTGCTGCAATACTAAACAATACTACACCTTTATCCTCATCTCCAATTTGCCCATCACATCAGTCTCTTCTGTCCCCTCTGACTTTCAAATCAGAGCCTTCTGCTTTCCTCTTGCAGCTTCTCACAATTAGCTGAAGCTCCCCTGACCTACAGTGACAACTTCCTATAAACACAGATCAAAGATCTGTCTCTAAGTTAGAGAGACATCAATTTGATAGATGGACCACTCGGTGGATAAAGAACTGGCTGGATGGCTGCACGCAAAGAGTCATGGTCAATGGCTCAATGTCCAGCTGGAGAGCAGTAATGAGTGGTGTCCCTCAGGGACTAGTGTTGGGACTGATCTTGTTCAGCATCTTTGTCAATGACATGGACAGGGGGATTAAGTGCACCCTCAGCAAGTTTGCCGATGACACCAAGCTGGGTGGTTCGGTTGATGCGCTGGAGGGAAGGAATGCCATCCAGAGAGACCTTGACACGCTTGTGAGGTGGGCTGATGCCAACCTGATGAAGTTTA
>JANRGW010030287.1:0-70546 GCA_024733675.1 Psilopsiagon aymara | reverse complement strand
CGGACATGCTGCGAGTGCGGTGCTTCCGCGGGGGAAGCCGCGGGGCCGAAGCGGCGCATTACATCGGCTCGCGGGTTGGTGCCGGGCTCGGGGCAGGGCGGACAGTGGGGTTGAGGATGCTCTGTTGGGAGAAGGTACTGTGCGGCCCCTCCGCGCCGGAGGGTGCTGCCGTACGGGGGTGCTCCGGCAGGTGGGAGCGGGCGCGGGGCGCTGCGGGCTTTGACGGAGGCTGACCCGATGCATCCTCCCAGTTCAGGAGCACAGTGTTCAGTGACTCCAGTCACCACGGTCAGTGCTGTGCACCTACTGTCATCACCTTTCTCAACTGAATGGATTCTAGAGGGCAAATTGTCCCATAAGCATCTAGTAGGCTGTGAACAAGTTGGAATGTCTGTAGCAGTGTTCTGTTAATGCTCCAAATAGTGCACGTTGCTTTGGCATTTACAGTGTAAGGCGTTCTGGACTGAACCATTGCCTTTTGCCTTTTTAAAGGAAAACATAATGTTCACTTTTGCATTTATTTTAAGCTTGGAAGAGTCTTTACAGGATGGGTGCAGCGATCTTTCCAGAGCACCCAGGCAGCCGCAGCCTCCCAGAACACCTTTGCTGCTGATGACAAGGCTGCTCGCCCTGTGCCTAAGGACTGTCTTGTTTGCTCATATAATGAATGGGACCCACTGGAAGAGGTCATCGTGGGAAGAGCTGAAAATGCTTGTGTCCCACCTTTTTCTGTGGAGGTTAAGGTAAACAACCCAACCTTTAATAGGAAATAATGTGGGCTTTTGTCTTATAAATCTGTTTAAGCTTTACAGTGCACACAGTGTGTTTACTCTTAAAGATTCTTTCTTCATTCAAAGTAGTTGTTTACATCTGTGAAACTTTACAGCTTACCTCTGTGTATGTGTGCTGCTTCTTTCCACTTCTAACTGAATTAGCAGCTTTAACAAGTCAGTAGTAGGATCTATGGTATGTGTAGTCTGCTCCAGTAATAGAGCCTTGATACTATCGAGGTACACACTGTAGCTTTTGAGATAGTTGGTAGGACTGCTGAAAGTTTAATTGGGCTCAAACATATGTAGGGTTAATACTTTAAAAAAGTGTAGTTTTCTACTTAGTAGTCTGAGAAAGATGGAGTTCTATAGCTGCAGACTAGCAGGATGTTGGTGATGTTAATTATTTACCAAAGCAAATGTTTAAAATATATAGCAACTATAGGCAGCTGCTTGTTGAAGAGAATCGTTTCCTGACAGCATACTCTTAGTTTTCTTTCTGAAAAGAAAAGGTTTTTCTTAAATACTGCTACAGTTTCTCAGGTGCTCTCAGACAGTTGTTTAAAAGGTGCATTGAAATTATTAAAACTCTTTTCTGTGTCCTGGCCATGGTACTTCTTGAAATGTCTAAAGTGAGTGTTACGTATGCAAAAAAATGGGCCTGAAATCTCAATGCTGAATTGGGATAAAATAGATTTCTCAATCATATACCCTCTTCCTGCTTATTCAGAGTGTAGGAAACATGAGTGGTGTGCTGGTGTTAACTTTTCTCTGTAGTAAATTTAAGATTATGCCATTGTATTTGTGCAACACGAATGTCATTTCTGAGGTCTGGAAAAGAGCGGTACTAGAGGACGTGTGGCAAAGAGGGGAGCTGTACCTCTTGTGAACTGATGAAATTTAAGTATGTCATAGCTGGCTCTGAAAATAAAGCTCTAGCTTTACTCCTTAGGACAAACTTGTCCCATTAGCAGAACAGGTTTCTATAGGAATGCTAGGCACTTCATATGATCTGCATGTGACTTCTCAACAGCTGGCAAGTCTGAGGTGATCAAATTACCCAAGACCTCGCTTAGAGAAAAGGAGCAAATTCCTTTGGGAAGGATGAATGAAGAATGAATTCCTTCAGGAAGGACACTGGCTGAATGAGCAGGACTCTGGTAGAAAGAAGGCCTGACAACTTGCTTATTTGTTCCTGACCCCTTTTGCTGCTGTTCCAGAAGGGCTCCATATGCACTTGTTCCTGTCATGTTAGTGTTAGCAGAGACCCATCAATACTGCTGGTTTCGTAGTTTATAAATCTGAATGAAGTACTTCCAACAATACACTGAACCGAACTTTGATTATGTCTGGATTTTCTTAACCATGAGAACCAAGACCTTATTTTGAATTAGTTTGTAAGAAGACTGTTACAGGATTTCAGGAGCGGAGGATTTAGCCTGTAACTGTTGTACTTGCCTTAGGCCAACCCTGATGGGTGAATTTAGCATCTCTAACATTTTCTGGACTTCTGCTGTACCTGAAGTATGGCCCCTTCTAGCCAGCAAGGCATGTTACCTGTACTTGGAATGGCTTTAGAATTCCCCATGTCACCACTGTGACAGTACATGTTACCTGTACTTGGAATGGCTTTAGAATTCCCCATGTCACCACTGTGACAGTAGGTGACTACAAATGTATGCGTTTTGGAGATGAGCTCAAGGTTGTTTTCATTTAGAAACGTGTTTGCTGTTCTTACTAAATAGCAGAGTCTGTAGTGTTTGCTGTATTTGTACAGGTCTAGTGTAATAAGGACCAAATCTTCCATGGCCACTTGGCAATACCAGCCACTAAATAATAACTGAAGTGTAATGTAGTCTCTTGGGTTTAATCTGTGATATGATAAATAATGATGTTTTCTGTAGGGCTGTGGCTAAGGAGGGGAAAAGACTTCTAGAAATGTATATTACATTATAATAGTATTTCTGTAAGTAGAAACAAGTAATATAAAGTACTGTTGTTTCTATATCAAAAAATATGAGGAAATGAAATATCCTGAAAATCCCATCTAAAAGTCCAAATTAACTTGTAAGTGGGAATGGCTTTCCTGTCTTTCCTGCTGTTCCTCAGAGGAATTTTTCTCTTGAACGTCATGCCACATGTACAGTCTGCTAGTGGTAGTAAGTCTGCCTGATAGCTCAATGAGCCTGCTTAGCACATACAGCTGAAATTAACTTTGTTATTATATGTGTGTATTTGTGCAGCCATTCACAACTCGTCTTAACACCTGTTATTTATATAAGTTTAAAGATTGGACACATACACATCATAAAACATCTGAGTGAAACCTTGCCAATAGTGTATATAAATAGTAGTAAACCAAAAAATAAAACCAGCAGAGTGCTACCAGGATAGGATTCTCAACCAGGAATAATCAAACATTTATCTGAAGCATTGATGCTTTTCCTTTTTTCTCTTCCCCCCCCCCCTTAACAGTTCTTGGCAACTCTTCAAAATATTGCAGGAATCAAATATAAGGCACACTATGACATGTTAGGATTGTAATACATGTAAAATAATGGAAAGTCGGTGAAAGAAGAATAAGAAACTTTGAACATTAAGAATTGTCTTGCGCATCTGTTTCACTCTACCAAAGTAACTGATGTTTATTCTTTGTCACTTACACGTCCTTTTGTTTTAGGCCAACACATATGAAAAGTATTGGGGATTTTATCAGAAATTCGGAGGTCAGAGCTTCCCCAAAGACCATTTAAAAAAAGCTATTGCTGAAATTGAAGAGATGTGCAATATTTTGAAAAGAGAAGGCATCATTGTCAAGAGGCCTGATCCAATTGACTGGTCTGTGAAGTATAAAACCCCTGATTTTGAGTCTACAGGTAAATGTTCTTCCCTTGTCAAAAGCCTTGTTTGTTCAGCTCCTGTCTAACACATTTTGGATGTCATCAAGTCTGTCTGTCTTGTTGGAGCAGGATTTTTGCCAGTGCTAGATCAAGTCAGTGATGGCTTTGTGTAGCTATGACTTGGAAAATCTTCAGGGATGGAGATTCTGCCACCTAGTTTACTGACACGTTAGTGCTTCGTGGATTTGCTAATGAAAGATGTTTTCCTGATGCTGAACCTGAACTTCCCACACCAGTATCTGTTGCTGGATTCCCTTACAATGTTTTCACTGTCACTACCAGGAAGTGTTCATCTGTCTTGTTTAGTGGCCCAGAAAGTATCTTAGGCTGTTACTGCTTTTTCCCCTACTTGCCATGTGAAATAAGCTGAGGTCCCTCCACTACTTCTCCCAGGTCATGTGCTGTAAGGCTCCCAAGTATGTTGATAGCCCTTTGTTGGATCAGTCTTAAACTATGAAGGTCAAAACTAGTTTTCCAGGAGGTTTGTTTGTCTCTGCCTACTCACCACATTTCTCCTTGTGTAGCACCATATGGCTTTGGTTACTTGCAGTGAGAGTGCACTGGCCATGCTTGGCTTTCCGTCAAGTTTAGTCTCTAGGCTCCTTTCATGTCAGATGTCTTCTTATTAGGGAACAGACACTGTTAATGAAAAGTCCAACAGGACTACTGCCTGCACCAGTTCTGTGTTCCATCAAATTCTTCTGTGCTATTACTTTTTGGAAGGATAGTGTGTAGAGAAATGAGGAAAACTTTCTGGAAAACTTGCTACCCATCATCACCTTTTAGTCATCTGAGTAATTCATAAACATTTTTCTAGTTAATTTCCATTATCCAATTATGAAGTGGAGGCTTGCAGATTGGGGATGGCTTTCATCTAGCCATGGACTTGTTGTGAGTGAGGCTTTGTAGCAAAATGGCAAATATTTTGAACAAAAAAAGAATCACGTTGCAAACCTACTGAAGAATGTAAGGACCTGAAATTACACACTGGTTTTCCTCACTTTGCTACAGATACTTTTTGCCATTCTTTTGGATAGAGGTAATAGGAAAAGGAGGGTGAAATGTGAATAAGCTGAAAGAGCTGAGAAGAGCATATTTGTCTCAAAGGTTGATGGTCATTGTTCTTTCAGGTATGTATGCTGCCATGCCAAGAGACATCCTGTTGGTGGTGGGAAATGAAATCATTGAAGCACCTATGGCTTGGCGTGCTCGATTCTTTGAGTACAGAGCATATAGACGAATAATCAAAGATTATTTCAACCAGGGTGCTAAGTGGACAACTGCCCCCAAACCCACAATGGCAGATGAGCTCTATGATCAGGTATTGTTCTCATTTTGCTTCAGAAGTTCAGTTCTGGTTCTATAGCATTTTGTTGATAGTTTCAGTCTGCTATCTAGGTTTCACAAGGCAGAGTGGGGACACACACACACACAAAACAAATCTGGAAACGTGTGGGTTTTCTAGAGTATGCACATTGTAGCTTTTCCAGCTGAAACTGAGTGTGTGCCATTGGGGAATAAGAAACAGGAAGTTGTGTGTTGAATTCAAGTCTGCTTTGAATTGTTTGGTAACTGGCTGTAACTTAGCACTACTAACGAGGAAGGAATGCTAGAAAGACATCACATAGAGTACTTTAAAGAATTAAGATTCCCTGAGAAATGTCCATGTGTCCTGAGTGTATTAGGAAATGGGAAAGAATATTTTGTCACAAAAAAAACTCATAACCTTTGTTCTGTATGGTATTAGAATTGTGAAAGTTATATTAAAGAAATAGTGGAAGATCTAAACAGTATTTACCTTCCAAATATTTAATGAAATACTTTCTTAATTTTTTGCTATTGTCATAATTTTGGCTTGAACAATTTTGGCAGTTTCCTATAATCCCCCAAATGCATTGGGACCTTGGTAAGAGCGTCTATAGTAAGTGAAATAAAAGTGTTTGTGGAATGATTATAACTTTCTGGGAACAGTAACATTTTATCAATGATGTGAAGTCTGTTGAGTTACCTTAGAGTAATCTGTCAGTAAAAACTCTCAGAGCCTGTTCTAAAGCACAGAAACTACTTATCCAATAGTTTTTGTTTGTGCTAGTTTTTTTTACACCTCATTTGTTCTTAATTGCATTGTTTCATTCTAAAATCTATTTAAATTCCTGAAGATCTACCTTCTGGTTTGAAGTAGTGCTCTATTCTACAATGTGGGAAAAGGAAGGAAATTTTTTCTTGTGAAATAGCTTGCATACCAGTATTTCTGCCACTGTGCAGTGGTTTCTTGGAATGATGCTTCCACTTTACTGTCAATAAATACCTTTGCCCCAGAACCCAGAATATTGTAGAGACAGCAGCTCTGAAGAGAGTTAAATTTTGGTGTAACTCTTATCACCTGTTCTTGAATGTACTTAAAACCTTTTACTTAAACTTCCACATTTATGCTTTTTTAAATTTATTTTATTCTAGTAATAAGTAAACCAAGCCACACCAAAGGAACATTCGAGCTATCAGTGTAAACATATTTTCTTAATTTCAAGATACTTTTCAGTAGCAAAAAGTTTGAAGACATTCCCTTACCAACTCCAAACTAAAGCTGCTATTCCTCTTTCTATAATTAGGATTATCCAATCCGCTCTGTTGAAGACAGGCATAAGCTTGCTGCTCAGGGAAAGTTTGTAACTACTGAATTTGAGCCCTGTTTTGATGCTGCTGATTTCATTAGAGCTGGAAGAGATATCTTTGTACAAAGGAGCCAGGTAAACAGAGCTTTCTTGCAACAGTTTTGCTATCTGAAAGACTGATGTTTGTACTTAGGTCTTTTTGGATTCCTGAACAGCATTAAAGTAAGAGTGTTGACAGAAGAAGTTGCTATTTGTAGGCTGGTGTGCAGGACTGTTCTACAGATAAGCAGCTAAAGGCACAAACTTCTATTATTTTGACTTTAAATATTTATTTAAATGAAACTTTAGACAAACTAAGCTTGGATGCAGTTTTTCTAGCACAGTGACACTCACTTTGTCCTGTTTTCAGGTTACAAATTACATGGGCATTGAATGGATGAGGCGACATCTTGCACCAGACTATAGGGTGCATGTAATCTCCTTTAAGGATCCTAACCCTATGCACATTGATGCCACTTTTAATATCATTGGACCTGGTCTTGTGCTTTCTAACCCAGATCGTCCCTGCCATCAGGTAAGGGTGTAGCAGAATGGAAAGTGTTTTGGTTTTAAAAATGACTCAGCTGGATTAGGTCCCTAATGGCTCATTCACACATTTGCTTTGTATGCACTTGAATTATATTTAATCATTGAATTTAAATAGCACTCAGGAACTTAGAGAAGTATTTGCATCCTGACTTTAGAGCTTTCTCAGCAGTGCAGTGGCAGTTGTTCTCCCATAGTTTCCTGCTATTTCAGAGGGGTGGGTGAAAAGGGGAAGCTTCTCTTTGAAGTCCTGTCAGGCCGCGCTGGTTATTGAGTTTTTGGAATCGGAGCTCCACCTCGTGGTAACACTTGAGCTCTTCCAAGTATTCGCATAAAGAAGTTGAAAATTCTCCTCAGCCAAATTGCCCTCCTCGTATTTTTAATTTAATTGTGTAATTCTTAGGGACCCAAATTAGTCCATATGATGCCTTTGTTTTCTTCCCTTTTTTAAATAAATGACATTTTCTTATGAAACATGATGCAAATATAATTTTGAGGTGTCTCTAGTGTGTTTGTTTCTGCAAATGGCAATGTAATTCATATCAATGGCTTTTACAGTCATATGGGAAGAAATAATAGAAAAAATAAAGAATTTAATACTTTTGGGCTGTTACTAATATCTTTACTTCACAAGCTCCAAACTGCATGTGTTACCTTTTGTCTTTAATGTATCTTAGTATAAATAGCATAGAGAAAACCAGCAGAAAATGCTAGTGGTGTGCAGAGTTTGAAAAGGCTTTAAAAAATGCTTGTATGAAAGCTAGTATGAGTTTGTAGATGGATCTTGAATGAGGGCACGAGTTGTGATGAAGAGAGGGAAGGGGATGTCATGTATATTGAAGTAGCCTGAGAAAATGTGATATATGTTGGAGGGCATAATGTAATACTTGAAGACTCTAATTAAACTGCTCTTTCAGATTGAGCTCTTCAAGAAAGCAGGCTGGACTGTGATTCAACCCCCAGTGCCACTCATCCCAGATGGTATATTCACTCTGTCTTTTCTAACAATTCCAAGAGTATTCTTAAGATAATATAGGGCAACACTGGTACAGTAGAAGGTTCATTCTCATGTGTTTAGATCACCCATTGTGGATGTCTTCTAAATGGCTCTCCATGAATGTCCTAATGCTGGATGAGAAACGTGCGATGGTGGATTCCAATGAGACATCAATTCAGAAGATGTTTGAAAATCTGGGTATGTCCTAACATGTTTCCACATACATTAAACCAAAATGATTGTGATACCAGCTGTGTGCATCAGGATGAACAAAGGTTTTGCTTTAAGCAGTCAAAGCAGCTAGCACTAGAAAAAGTACTCAACGAATTGGATTAGCAAGTAAGAATCATTCAGTGGTACCTCTCCTGAATACTTCAGTCATAGAAATATGTGCTTTTTACATCTTGTGTCCCTACAGCTTGCAGCAAGTAAAGGTATGAATAGCAATTGAAGTTACTGCTAGCATCTTTTGAATGAGCTTTTTTAATGTAAAACTGTTCTGTTTGGTGGTCAAAATCTGTCTTGAAGAGGCTGAGTGTGCATATTGCTCAGTGATGTAGAGATGGCTATCCCTCATTGCCAAAATGCTTCAGATTTTTCTGGTTTCAAACTCAATGTACTTCAGACTGTCAAATTAAGACAACTTAACCCACGTATTTCTGCTCCTTTGTGAAGAATTTCAGTTCTGTGAGAGGTAACCTTGTGATAGGGTGGAATTCATTTAGATATGCAGTGGTAGGAGAGTAGTAGTTGAATATAAAATCTGAAAGTCTTATTATGCACTGCTCACTGCAAAGACAAATAATAAACACTTAAAAAACTGAACTTATGCTTTTAATCCGTCTACTTCCACCATGCTGGGAGGGAAAGATGTAGGTAGATCTACTTGTGACTCACAGTTGGTTAGTAGGAAGGTAGCCAGGTTGCTTGGTGCTACTGCTGCTTGCCAGTTGACTGTTGCTGCTGGATAAGTACATGGTGATGCAAGACTTGACAGGATAGAAAGAAGTCTGGTGGGTAGATGCAAAGTCAAGAGAAGTGAGGGAATCACTGTGTTACAGAGTAAAAGATAATACTCCTCAGTAGCAGAAGACTCTTTTAAAGGGGCAAAAATGATGGGAAGGAGAGAATGATCCAAAGGTGGAAGATAGCAACTGTGAACCTAGAAGAAGGGTTGGTGCCATGGATGCGAATGCACTTACTGAAGCTTCCCTCAAATCTGAGATGATTGCAGGTGAGAACCATGCAATCTAATGCTTTAATCTGCTTTTAAAGACTGGCAACCCTTAGTGAATCCCTTAGCTTTCCAGTCTCAGGTTGTTTTAATTTTCTGCATGACCAAGGAGTTGAGGATTTATAAATGCTAGAAAGTATTTAAAAAAGAGGCTATTGATGCTAATCATGACATATCTTTCATGCTTGAACATCACATTTTGTGTGAGTTCTAGATAAACTTCTGTAGTCAGTAAGTTTCTAGGACTGAATTGTGACTACTGGGAACAAAAATACTGCTGACCTATACGATGGATTCCACTGAGTTGCTTCTTAGCTCTTGAAAGTACCAAGAAGCAAAAAAGGCAAGCTTCATAACAGAGAAGTCTTCTGATCCTAGTCCATCTGGAACGACTTCACATAAGCTGAGCCACAGCTGAAATATCAGAGTAAAAAGAAGTGGGAGGAAGCTTAACCTAGGTAGTAAGTACAACAGACTCTTTCCCCTTTCATGGAAAAAGGGATTCAGAGCTCTGTATTTTGAATGCTGCTTTTCTTGAAAGAGCACGTTCAGTGTCTGAACTCTAAATGCTCAAACAGGTTAAAGTGTGCTTTGGTTGTATATTGTAGCAGAATTTCAGCTAATTCTTCACATACTGCAAAAGCTGAATTTGTCTTTTTATTACTGGCACATCATAAGACCTCAACACTGGCTGTCCTCCACGTGCTGTTATTCCTGAGGGTATCACTGGAATAAACAAGCCAGCCATCTTCCTAGCTTGTTCTCTGCCTCAAATTTGGGAAAATAAGTTCTTAACAAAGGAGTAGGAAATACTTTCAGTACTTGCATCTAGCTGTATGATCCGCTGAGGCATTATCTAATGTTCTGATCAAAGCTTTCCACATGCATTTGAGATTTTAACTTTGAAGTATGTGATGTATGTTTCTTGCAGGCATTTCTACAATTAAAGTGAATATCCGCCATGCTAATTCACTGGGAGGTGGTTTCCATTGCTGGACGTGTGATATCCGCCGCCGTGGTACCCTGCAGTCTTATTTTGACTAGTTAGGAGCCACATTAGTAGCAATGGTTCAGCTTCTAAAATAAGCATAGGAAATAAGCAAGTTAATTTCACTTTTGTTAAAATGACTGCATGAGCTTTAGTGCTTGATCCAGTGGTCTGTAAATGATGTATTCTTATATACTGTTTAGTTTCAGCAGTATAATTGAAGCTGCTTCCAGCAGTACAGGTTTTCTGGCTCCCTTTTTGAAAGACATCCTTCATCTTTTCACATTGGCCTTGAATGTAGAAACTTGACAAGCTAGCTAAAAGGTCTTGCTAGAATAGCTTGGCCACTAATTTTGGACATCTACCTCTGTCTAGTTACTCTATCAAATAGGCAGCTTGAAATGTTAAACTTGAATGATCTTTTTTATTCATTTTAATCAGTCTAATATATTTGTGTGTAATGATTAAAATAGATGCAACTGTACAGATCTCTTATGGAACCAAGTAATTTTATAATGTTTTTCATGTTAAGCCATACAGCTATTTACAGAGAATTTCCAATATGAACTAACTTTTAAGGTATGTTCACTTGCCATGTCCTCTTACATTTTCTTCTGATGCATGTCATGCATTGAATACCTTTTTTATATTGCTTTTTGTATTGCTGAAATTGGTTTTTATTTAACTTTTTCCATGTAGAAATGACAGCTAATATTCTGCCTGTACAGGTTTCACCCTGAATTGTTTACATAACTTAAAGCACAAAACAAAAAACCCCACAAGCAACACCCCTGTACCCCTAAACCTCTGCCAACTTACAATCCCTTCGTCCTTCAACTGTAGCAGATACAGAAAGATGTATCAAACATGCCAGATGCTGGGAACGAATTTGAGTATGGATTACTGAATATGTACTTTTTATGCTAATAAAGGTGGTTTTGCATTCCCAACTTGTTGCCCCTCTGAAAATGAGTGAGAATGAAGTATCTGGCTGTGTACATGTGTGTAGAATACAGACGGAAATAAAGCACTTAAAGTAATGTTACTACCATTGGTTTAGGACAGAGGATCTGGTGGTGCAAATATTTTTTTCTCAAACCTGACTCCTTTGCTGACCTTGAACTGGTCAGTTTCATGTAAGTTAAAAGGGAACTACACTTAGGTACTCTGTGAGGTGTAGCAATGATTAAACAGTAAGTGCCTGGAGACCATTTGGGATCCCTGTGGGATCCTGTCTAAGTCTTTTCCAGCACAGAACCAGGGAGGACAAAATTTGTATCTCTTTTGCAATCACAGTATTTTCTCACCAGTGGAGGGAGGATGAGAATTTACACACAGATGTGTTTACAAATGTCCCTGGGGTATGCATGTCTGTATTACCAAATCTGAAATTACCATGTCTCACAATTCCTTCTCTCCTGTTAGTGTTACTTGGTGATAGGATTGTGCTGCTATAGGAGAGAATTTATGAAGTGGACAATATAGTTATAAAAGTTCAAAGGCAAGTTTTAAAGCTCTAGGGTTCTGTCTTTATAGTGGAAGAACTTGGAAAATGCTGATGAGAAGCAACGTTTTCCCCAATAACCCATTCAAGAGGGAGTGAGAGAGACAGCAAAACTTTCAGAGGAATGATGAAGGGAAGGTGGTATATGGTATTGTTATGGTTGATATCATCACATAATATCAATACATATAATCTTCTGAGTTATTTTTATTCTTGCAGAGAGAGAGAGGTCAGTCCATGTTGCAGTTGGTTTTGGTTAGACAAGACCCTGGAAATAGGTATCTAGAGTGGGAAACAGAAGGGCTTGGTTTCTGCTGTGATACCTATTTACAAGCAATGTTTTGAGGCCAGATTACATGTGGGCAAAAAGATACTACTAGCCGGAGGAAGCAGGAATGATGGTGTTTGACCATCTTTGTTCCAGGCTGCAGTGTATATGAAAGCATATTAAAGGTGGATTGGACTTGAATTCTCCCTTATTTGTTTTTCAGAGGCTGAGAAGGCCCTAAATACTTTGCTGGGCAAAAGGTCAGCTTCAGCTTTCAAAACAGACAGCACTCAAAAAAAGCAGCAGAAATACAGACCTGACTGGGAGGCCTAAAATACTGCATCAGTCAGAACCCTAAGGAGAGGTGATAAATCTGTTGCTGGCCCTAGAGAGTCTTTCAGGGTGGGGTCAAGTAATCTGCAGGTGATTAGCAAAACACTCTCTGGGCAGGGTCCCTGGAGAGCTGGTATTTCCTTCCTTTTTGCTCCTGAAACTCAGTTGTAAGCTCACCGTTTATGAGAAGGCAGTGTATCTGTATAGATGCCTGTAATAAAGTTCTTCATGTCTGTCTTTCAGATAAGGCACAATTTTTAAAGTACAAGCACCAGGACAGAGAGGATGTGGAAAACAGGTAAAAGTCTTTAGGCAGGGATAGCCTCCTGCTGTAGTTCATGGTTGGGAACATAAAGTGCTGATATGATATGAAGAGGGATGAAAGGATTGCCCTACTTAGTGGGCAGAATGGAAAGAATCGTTTTCTCCAGTCAATTGCTTCAGGCTGTGTCTGTGCTAGCAGAAAATGCTTGTTTCTTGTTTCTGTATGTTATGAGTGTTTCTGCTCTTAAAATACTCTTTTATCTGTGTTTCTTGGAACCATGTGATTAATAACCCAAACTGCAAAGCTTGGTGGACAGTTCTGCAACTGCTATGTTACTCTTTAAAAGGCTGATGTCTACATGCCTCCATGTAAAATTATTCTTGGTTTTAGATCAAAAATTATGCTCACTGTGGATATTTTTTTCTCTCGCTTTATGCAGTGGTGGTGGAAGTTAGACTGTTGGAGCCGCAGATATTTCTGCTAGTCAGAGGTGCTGCTGCAGTTTAATTCCCTGTTCCAGCCTCCCAGACTGGCTGAGGCCCTTTACTCCTGCTAAGGAGACAATCCAGTGTGTTTAGCTGTGTTGAAGCTGTCAGGATATCCCTTGGCCTCTGGCATTTAGCACTTCCCATGAGGGTCTGTTTCTGCTTTCCTTTTGCTAGAGCATTCTCTGAGCTTAATTAAGCAGGCAGGAAATAGCTTTATGATAATGAAAGATGTCCCAAGTTAGTGGTTCATTCATTAGTTTATAGCAAACTGTTGCAATTTATGAGTTAATGAAGCCAGATGTATGAATGAGGAACAGAACCTTCTAAACAATTTTACTTCTGTGTTACTTTCTTAAGTCTGATAGTATGATTAATTGGGCAGCACCACAAAAGATGGACTAGCAAATCCAGTGCATGTTCTGTAACAGTTTACATCATCTCTCTGCTCCCTCTCTGTCTTGAAAAACAAGAATGAGGGAGAAGCTGTTTGGCTGAGACGCAGACAGGATAATATGAAGGTGACTCCAACTGGCAGGGATAAGCAGGAGGAGGAACTGGTAGATAGTAAGATAACTCCCTCAGGTATGCTCATTTATCTGTTATCTACGTGGATGATTGTTTGAGGACCTGATAGATTTAACTTTGCTTCTGCAGGTTCTCATGTAGAAGAAAGTATAGAAATACTAGTTGGTGTTTCTGTGTCGGCATCTCATTGGTGTTTCCTGATGTGTAATATATCTGTCCTGCTTTAGGGAGTTTCATATCTTTGCCTTACCTCTTTGGGATATGAGATGTTAAAGTGACAAACCCAGGGTGACTATAGCTGTGGCCTTGCCACAGTTTCAGACACTTGAAGAAAGACAGATTCTAACAACTGCATGTGGGGCAAACAGAATTATTAGAGCCAAGTAATAAAAATAGGTCTGTACTCCAAGATAGACAAAAGCACCTTATGGGGCTTAGATGCATACACATCTTAGCAGTAGAGCAGACATGATGATCTCTTGTCCTACCCCTTCTACAGCCCTGACCATAAGATGTGACAGTTGGATCTGAGCACAGATGCAGAATGTCACCATTGCCTGGTACTTCTTTCTGTCTGTTTTAGTAGGATCTCAGATCCATGCTTCCCAGGCACAAAGGGTAACAGAGAGCAGTGTGGGGGGAATGAAGGCTGAGTTGTTGAAGGCTTTGGATGGGTGTGTCTGTGTATAGTACTTGAGGCAACTGAATTCCTCCTTGGCTTTCCCTACAGCTGCAGGGAGTGAGGCAGAGGAAAGGTGGTCATTGCGGCTTGGCTGCCCTGCTCCATGACTTAAGGAGAGCAACAAGTGGGTTGTGTTTTTTTTAAAGTCGTACCTAACCTTCCTCTTCCAAATTATGGTTCTCATCCACTCTGTTTCACACACTCAGTATGGCCTCTATCTTTTTATTTTGTGTTCACCACTGTGTCACATAAATTTTTAGCTCTTTCATGGACTTGGACTTATGCACCTATTTTATTGTGACTGTGTGCTGCTTTTGGCTGGGATAAAGTTCATATACTTGGTAGTAGCTGGTATGGGGTTATGTTTTGGATTTTGCTGGAAACAGTGTTGATAACATAAAGGATGTTTGGTAGTGCTGAGCAGTGCTTGCACAGCATCAAGGCCTTTTCTACTTCTCACACAACCTCACCAGCAATAGGCTGGGGGTACACAAGTAGTTGGGAGGGGACACAGCCGTGACAGCTGACCCCCACTGACCAAAGGGATATTCTACACCATACAATTACAGCAGCACTAGAGGGTGCTGCTGCAATGTCAGTGGCTTTCCTCCAGCCTACCGTAAGGGATGTTTTAGAGCAATTTTTGTTCATTCGTTTTGTTCCTGTTGTTATTTTGATCGAACGCCTCAAAATGTCTTTCACATGTAGGTATCATTTGTTTGATCGCACATAAAGTGCTATTTCTCAGCATCCTATGGATGTGAAAGCAATTGCTGTGGACTACAAGGACACAGTTGGACATTTGCTCAAGGGCTTGCTGTATTGTTTAAGCGTGCATAGGCTGCCAGAAATTGCATTAGGGCCAAATGGGGATTGATCTCTGCCTTTTTAAACCTCCCTCACATGGGCTGAGCACCACAAAAAATGTATGGACATAGCCATTCATTTTAAAACTATGGCTCAGAAGCCATACATTGTTAGGGCCATTCCCCATTATCTTAGATCCCTCCTTGGGGTTCAGTTCTGCCTCCCTCTCTACAGGAATGTATGTAGAAATGCTGGTATTTCATTGACCTGCAATACAGGTGAGATTTCTGTGGGTGATGTGTTTTTTCTCAGCAGTTCCTGTTTCCTCAGGTGACAATTCACAGTATTTCCTTCTGTTAATTGAAATATACTGCTAGAAATATACAGTGTATTTGGTAGACCCAGTAGTAAGCATGGTCTGGAAGCTATTCACATTACCATTGAGAAATTCCAAGTTGTTAGGACAAAATAGAATTGAAATGTATTTCTGCAGAAGCAGCAATTTCCTCTGAATTGCACTTTATTTCTTCTGCAAGTTGAAATCTTGTCTTGATAGTACATCAGTGATGTGCTTTTGAGCAGCAAATTTAAATTCAGACACAATCTATCCTCTGCATTACTTCTGAGTCAGCAAGGCACTGAAATAACTGTGAGGTGACCTGCTTGATGTGTATAGGGATGCTGGGTAGAGTTTGTCCTAGCTTAGCTGTAATGCTGAAGGTTCAGTGACGCAGGTTCTGTTGCACAGCTCATGTAAAATTATGCCAGAACTGTTAGTTTTTCTGCAGTTGACTGAGGAGCAGTAAGGTCACTACTGAGTGTGTGACATCCGTGGAGAATAGGAAGTAGTAACGTTTTTGTAGTTAATATTTTTACAAGTACCATTACTTAATACTTTGTGATGTCAGTATCTAATATTTAATGCATGCAATTATTTAATTTACCACAGGCTTTCCTTCCATGGGGAAAAATGGTCATTACTTCCTTCAGTATGATAGTGGCAACAGTAACTTTTTCTGGGTGTGTGGGTTTGCTGTTCCCAAGTGTCATCAATTTGGAAGACTGAGGAATTGTACAAACCCACCCTTCCTTTCCGGGCAAACGCCATGAATTAAATTGCTTTGATCCAGTGGTGGGCTGGACTTTTCTTGGGATGGCTGACATCAGGAAGCTGGCATCTAATGCTGCAAGGTGTTTGTGGTGCCATAGAGAGTTCCTGAAACGAAGGGTGAAATGGGGTGGCTGTCTTGGTTTGTAACAAGGCAAGGAGAAACCTCATTCTTCTGCAAAGCAAAGGCCTGGTAACAGCCTCCTGCATCACCTTGTTCTTCATATGTAACCTGGCTTTGTTTTGAAGAGATAGGTCTCTCCAGCTCTTTACCCCAACCCTATTTGCAAATCCCCATTCCTTGGGAGAACTCAAGGGCTGTCAGAAGGATGGTAAATACAGTCATGACAGGAGAAAAAAAATGAACTGCAAAGGCCGAGTTACTTGGCCATGGTGAAAGAGGAAATCAGACAAGACATGGAGATAAATAATATGTCTTCTGTGTGTGTGGCTTGTACTTTATATTGCCATTCTCTTCTCTATATATCCCATAATGTGTGCTAAATGGGACACAGGCCAAGAAGGAAAGAAGATTGCAGTGGCTGTCCTTATCAATTGGCAGTGAGGCAGTGATTTCACAATTGTAGCTTATTTTCTTCATTGTGGAGCTAAGAGACGGGCTGTACTGCATCAGGACTGTCTGCAAACACCAGCATATCCAGATTCTGCCCCCGCTTTTGCTAACAGATAAGCGCAGTATGATGCAAAATAGGATTTCTTTCCTAAACAAGAAGAGATTTATAATGGCCAAACACTCAAGGTATGCCTAGCAAATACTGAACTGTAAACCCTTTGCAATGATCTTCAGGATGCAGTCATTTCTGTGATAACTTGTGTGTTCAGCTCACAAGCTTTTCCGAACTGGAACAAACAGGTTTATTTCACTATACTAAGAGTCCATGTTTCCTCACAGCATCCCTGATCCCTGCCTTGCAGCTTACCTCAGGAAGGAAAAAAATGTAAACCTTTAGTTTAATGTTGACTAATAGCATTAAAGTTAGAGCGGGATGTCCATTAACCTGTTCTGACACGTTTACTTAGGGCAGCAGCTTGTTACTGGCGGGCCAGGGCAGGCTCTGTAGCAGGCAGCCTTATCAGGCCTGTAGGACCTGAGGTCTGAGGTTTTTGCTAGCGCCAGCTCTGTGTTCAGCTGAACATCCAGCTTGGTGAGGTATGAACAGTGTTGAGGTGTCACTGTCGGCCTGGCATTGCCAGGTCTGTGGCAGCTTGGAATAAAGCCTCCCCCAGCCTGAAGTCAAATACACCCATCTCTGTAGCACTGGCAACTTCCCTCTGGTGGGACTTCTTGATGGCACGAGCTTGGCCAGGAGCCTTTTGCTCAGGAGGGTTCTTGCAGGATCTCTCATGCCTCCTGAACCACCTAATTTCATGAACCTGGCATCCCCTCTCTCTTGAGTTTACTAGAGGCTGACCCTATTGCAAGGAAATCAGGCAGAGCCCACAGGTAATACAGTGCAAGTTCCTTATGAAATAAAGAGAAATAGTTTTTAGCTTTCCCTGCTGGTCCAGAAAAAAAAATACCAGTCATTTCAGGCATGTTTGTGATGCTTTCTACTTGCCTCTGCTTTAGAAATGCAAAGAGTTCTTCTGTCTATAGCCCCTTCCATTTAACAGCTCCTCCTGCAGAGGCGAACAGTGTTGTTGCTTGCACTCTGAGGGAGAGAGCTCAACTGTCCCATGCTGCGGGCTCTCCTGAAATAAAAAAGGAAACTGGTACCCAGCTGCAATTACAGCTCTCACTTCCTGATCTCCACTCCCGGACTGTACTTCAAAGCCACCTTTAGACTCATCTGCACTTTCCCTTTTTACTCTTCTTTTCTTTTCTGGTGGACTTTGACATCAGGACTGCAGATGTACAAATAGGCTGAAAAGTTCAGTTTTTGGCTTGATACCTGGGGCAAGATCCTCCAGCCACAAGTCACCTTCTGACGTGGGGAAGAGCAGTCACCCTTGTTTTATAGGGGAAAACCACTGAGCTGCAGACACGAATGTCTGGCCTGTCATTGCCCAAGCAGTTAGTGACTCATGTATAGGGAGAGTCCTGATTTCCTAAATTAGTCTGAAGTAAACCAAGCCGTGGGCTATCCTTCCTGTGTTCTAACACAACTTGGAACAGATGTCTGGTTTATGCTAAAGGTTGAAGCTGAAAACCTTGTGAGTTTGCTTTTCCACAGCAACCATAGGAAAATTTATCTTACATTATGCTGCATATGAGGAAAGTGTTTCCTTTGATTGCTCTGTTTTAAATTAGGAAATGGCCAATTCAAAACCAAAAAATCCTGTGAAAATTACTGCCACAGAATGTCATCAAAGCAGAAGACGTAGCATGGACACCTACGTGGATAATGAGATACAGTGCTTTTCCTTGCTATTTAGTGCAAGCAAACTTCAGAAGGCTAGTTTTGCCTGCTCTGGAAGATAGCTAATACGTCACTAAATGGGTGACCTGTAAAGAGAAACCAGAGAAAAAACCAAAATGGAAAGTAATTTGATGATTTGGGCAGGCCCCTTGCCTGCGCTCTTTAAAATTTGGCAGGCAATTCATGATCAGAGATTTTTGCCCAAGAGGGTGAAACGAATCATGGAAATCAGTCCTTGAAGCTGCTACAATCAACACCCTTGTGAATAACTGGGGCAAAGATTGGTATAGTTCCTGCTCCCACCCTGTTCCCTGTCTTATACCCTGCCCAAGCTGGATGAGGGGGATGGCCAGAGGGACCCCAGAGAGTCTTCCTGCGGCATTGTGAGGGCTACAACAAGCAGCCAGGATCAGTTCTGAAGAGGCTGTCTGGTTCTGCACTGTGAAAGCTCTTTGGCTGCCAGAAAATGACCTGGACATACAAGATCACAGAAAGTGAGATTAAAACTCAGTGAATATTCATAGCAGCAGTCTGTGTGCAGCAGAATCTGCCAGCTGGGAAGGGAGTACCTTGGCTGGTTGGCTGTTGGTTGGATAGTGAGTTCATGAGTGAGCCTCAAATTGTTTCAAACTGGCTGAGCTATGCTGCAGCAGTGGAATGAGCATGTGCCCGGGGCCTGGAGGACTGTAGGCTTGTGGGCTGGGGTGGTGCTACACTAGTGCCCACACCCTGCGGGGGTAAATCAGCTTTGCTTTTCCTTCGTCTTCTGCGGGCAAATGATAGAAGGAGTCTATGTGTCAGTGGACAGAGATGCAAATTCAGTGAAGATACTGACTATAATCAGTGCACAGCCACCTGTTCTTGTACTAGTCCTACAGCTCATGTGGGGAAACTGGGGCACAGAGCTTTTGATTCACCTCTCAAAATCACTGAATCGATGGCAAAGACAAATTAGGTTGCTGGTTTCCAAATCTGCACTCGTATGCTCTGCTGCCACTCCATGAACAGACATCTATGCCCCTATACTTTGTGCTGTTTGTCATTTGACTTCACTTACTTGAAATAAATATATTATCAACAATGCATACACCTGGTTCAGAGTTAGACATACACTACTCGCAATACTTGCAGGCCTGGAGCTATTCATGTCATAGCCTAGACAGACACTTCTAGTTACCAACGAGTTTGTAAAATGTAATCTCAAACTCCTTGAAGACCAATTTTAATTAAATTGCTGAGAAATATCTCATGAAAGTCAATTTGGTTGATGAAAAGATCAGTATATAATTAAGCATGCGATCTGAAGCAAATCACTTAAACACTTTGTGCTTCAGGGGCAGAAGGAGGTCTACAAATCAGATCCCTGTAGTGCTGTTTTTTAACAATGCTGCCAATATGAATGTTTGAATAAAGCATTTTATATTTTGACAGAATTAACTTTAATCTTTTTGCACAGTTACCACAAAAAAAAGTTCAGGCCAGGCAGCTGCACTGAAAATGAAGCCATGTGTGTCTTTAAATAGATGCCAGAGGTCACAGCCAGTTTCGAAATTTTAGGGCAGCAGCTATCTGCAGTGGCACTGCCTGATATGCAGTGTAAACAGATCAAAGAGGATTGATCTTTTGTTATCTGCTTTTATTTATATTTATTGTAACCCTTCTCTATAACACATATGGTATGTTTGGAGAGAAATGTCATGTTCTAAATTGAATGTGTTCCTTTAGGTATGTGGTTGCTCCTTGCGCTTAGAAAAACAGTCTGCTTGCTTAAGACAGCCCTATGATATAGCCCGATTTTTACTGACTGGCAGGAAGCGGAGGGCTATTTTGTAAATTTATCCCTATTTTATGTAGACTTTAGAGAGTGGGATTTTTTTAAGTTGAACATGTGACAGATGGAAATCTTGCTGGTGCTGGATGGGAGCACATGATCTCTTCTGCAAGGGACCCTGCTGGGTTTACCCACCCAGCCTGCTGGGGCACTCGGGTCTGTTCATCCTAAAAGGGAGGCATGCTTAGGGGTTTGACCCCAATAGGATTTGCAAACAGAGCTTTGTGGGGTTTTATGTGGCCCACACCATGTCTTGCTGAGAGGTTTGCATTGAGCAAATTGAATGTATCTCAGCTCAGAACAATCAGCTCCCTGCCATCCTTTCGGGGTTTCTTTCATCTAGTAAAAATATTTATTTACCCAAGCAACAAGTTGAATCCAAGTTGGCTTTATTACTGCAGTGACGTGGAATGGTTGGTTGCTGGGTGACCTTGCTTCTGATTTTATGGTCTAGGCCAGCTCTCCCAGCAGAGATGTGTGGCCATGTATTGCACTCTGTTGTCAGGCTCCTCCTGAGACAATCAGAGAGGTTCAGTGCCAGTTCTTCTATAGTCCTGAGAAGCTGTAGTTGTTTGCCATTTGTATGTGAAAACCTAGATCTGCAAGAAAAGTCTGGGGGTGATAAATGACTGACAAGAGGAGCTATCAAGGCTTAGAACAAAGGCCAAGCTGTGTGAAATCCAGCAAGGAGCTGGGATCTGCGTCCTTGGATTAGACCAGCAAGCATAAGAGTGACGTGTGGCTTACTGCAGGGCTTTCGCAAACTGGGATACTAGAACCTGCATGGTTTGGTTTGGTTTTGCCCAGAGGGTGATTTAATGTTTTTCATTGGAAACCAAAGTTTTGCAACTAATCAGACATGGAAGAAAATGAAGGTGCGAATATTTTGGAAACCAGCCCTGTCTCTAATGTTGCTTGGTACCAGGTGAGGACTTAATCCCCCCTCCCTCCCAATCACAGAAAATATTATCTCTTTCTGCTGTTTACAAGTGACTTCAGTAAACCATTGCCCTTCGACCAGACTGAACACAAGCTTTGCATCAGCCCCTGTAAACAACTTCAGAAATTCCTTAGAGCAAGGTTGTGCTAAACATTAGAAATAGAAATGAAATGGTAATGTGTGTGGTTAAGCTACTGTCGCCCGCCTTGCTGGGAGTTTCAAATATGTAACTACAGGTTTCTGTGCTGTGGAAACTACCAAAATAGTTTTCTTAGGTGCTTGAAACATCCAGAAGCTTCTTGTAATTTTAGCAAAGCCACTGCTTTAAGATTTGCAGGGTAATTGTGTTTAGTTGAAACCACAGCAAGCCTGCAGTAAGATAAGCATTAATTTGGGCAAACAAATTGACCATTTAACTGCATGGAACTCAATGTCCAGCAGCGAACTCCTTATATTCTCCCAGACCTCGCTTGAGAGCATTTAACCCTCCTAATGGGTCAGCTGTGCTGCTTGTGAAATCCCGGACAATGAGGTTCTGAGATTGTTTTCTGTTTGCTTGTGTTTGTAATTTGATCTCGTGTAACAACATTGTCCTCAGCTCACATATAACCACAGGGGTAGCTCTGACATCCTGTCTGAAAAAAACCCTTGTTGTTTCCTGTGCTTGAAATTTGAAAGATTTCCAATTTGGACAGGTTAGCATGTTTATATTCATCTCATCCTGTTACATGAAATTAAATGATTAGTAATCTGGGAGCTGGGCATTCTACCTCCATTTTGATTTCCCTGAAAATCCTGGGGCGTTTTGTCTTCACAAATTTTGGAGGGGACTAGTGGAAGTTTTGCTGTTGCCTGTGCTGAGGCCAGGATTTCAGTCCAGACATTCATCTTTGGAGAAAGAGTCTCTGGGAGATCATGTCAGGAATGTGCCAGTTTAGATTCTAGCTCAGAATTGCCTTTTCTTGGTAGGAGTTACTGACAGAGTAACAGTAGTTAAGACAGAGAATTTGGGAAACTGGCAATTTGCTAAATATGTTTGTTGTTCATTAAAAACATTCTCAGTGAATATAGAATCATGTGTGTCTATCTAATGAAAACATGTCTGGTTTCAAGAGCTGGTCAAGCAAAAGAAACACAATCACCTTGTCCTGTTGGAATACCTGCTGGGCATTGATTGCTTGGCGCATCTCTTGCAGTACTGCCCAGACAGTGGCCTCATTAATGCTTAGGAGTACCTCCAACGAAAACATGCATTGCTGTTGCTGTTTGCTATTTTCATTTTCTTGTTTACAAAGTTGGCTATCCAGTGAAAAGACAGAAGCAAGCAGCACAAAAAAAAAGGGATGAAACAATGAGAGCAGTTTGTAAACACCGAGGCTGAAAATTATTCACCCCACATATTTGGCAAGTGGGCAACAATAACAAAATATGTTCACAGAACTCCAGGGCAGTTTGCAATCAAAACGTCTGTGTTTTCATAGTATATATTATTGAGCTCAGATCCTGATTTCTGTGGAGGTGGAGAGTTAGAAAGTGAGTTCTGGCAGTAGCATGCAGCTGTGCCCCTTGCTCAGACAAACTTCTCTACATCTGCAGGTGTGCCTTGTTTCAAGAATATTGGCTCTTTTTTAGACACAGATTCGAGTTCCTGGAGGCCTGGGCAGGATGCATGGTTGTGGCAGGAGAGAATATATTGAATAATAATGTGCATTTCTCATGCCCTGAAAGTTCACAGAATAGCTGAAGTTTTACATGCTACCATTGCACAGCTCATAGAATATGACTTTTCTTCTCTAAACCTGGAGTTTTCCAGTTTTTCCTTTAAAAGTGGAAAAAAACTTTATTTCCCCTGGGGAAAACTCAGAAGGTTTTCTCCAACCATGTTTTTGTTACATTGAGTGTGGTCTAAAACATTTTTCTTCAATGTGATAGCACATTTTTCTTAATAAATATTGAGAAATAATATCAACAATAGCTGATTAACCAACTGCTGCAGCAACTGTCTTTGCATTTTTTCAAGTGCAAATCTGTGTTTGCAAATAGCTTTTTCTACATCTTATTGTGGGTACAAATATTACTCATTAGAGCCTGTTTTGTCAGCATCACAAAACTTGGCAATTGAAGATCCAGCTACAGATACTTGTGTTTGTGTTCCCTAAGTGTGTAGTTTAAGAGGGTTCAGTCTTGTTTGAAGATGCAAGTGAAAGTGTGTTGATATTTATGTTTGTTATAAAATCATAAAATATTGTCATTTTGTGTGACCAGGCTGTGACTCGGCAGGGGGACACGCGGGCTGGCCTGCGCCAGTGCCAGCAGGGCCTTGCTTTCATAGAATTCTAAATGCACTTGTTCTTTTTAAATAAGACGAAGCTGGTTAGTTATTAACTTGCAGAAATATCTGATTTTAGAGAACAGAAGATTACAAAACAAACTGGATTTTCACCGGCTCCTGAAGGGCAAACAGTACACTGCATCTGGAGGGGGGAAGGGGAGGGAAGAGAATTTGCTCCTTGCATTTCCCTGCAGAGTGTTTGTGTTGAAGCTTTTGCACTCTCATAGCACTTGATGTAAATGTTAATTAGCACTCCAGGGGAAATGTGTTAACAAATGTACCTTTGACACAGGTCCACAGCTAAGCTCTGCTCTGTAGCTGCAGGCTGGAAAAATTAGCTGGCAAAGTACCTTGTGCTGCTTTTGAGGAAACTGAATTCAGACGTGAGTTCAGCACAGCTTGCTGAACGCTTCGACGCTGTTGCAGCTCGGGGCGTGCTTGCTGCTGCACAGAGGAGTGCCCGGTAAAAAGTGAGCACTTGTAAGAAATAAAGAGCAAACTCCTAGAAAAGGGATACTTCCAGTCATTAACAGGATGCAGATAAGTCTGCCTGCGCTGTAGCTTTCATGTGATGAGGAAAGAACGTTTTTACTTAGCACAGATTTTGTGGCAGAGCTGATTCCTCCTCCTCCCCCAAAGCTGATCTTGATTAGCAGCAACTATGGGTGGTAAAGTCATTACCGTAAGGTGTTAGAGTAGAAGGGTAACAGTAATGCATACATAAACACATTTACCTCATCACTGCACTTCTTCCCCTTTCCATAAACAGCAGGTCAGAGATTCAGAAATGGAAATCGTTTGGAGGGTGGGATTTTTCAGCAGCGTTCAAACCTGCCTTAACTCAGGTTAACATACAGATACTGTGGTGGTCTCTGGTCAGATTAATTCCTGAACCTGCCATAACCTCTGTGAAAACATATGAGGAGCCATTTTCTAAGATTTGGCTTGTTCAGCTGTTCATTGCTTTGCAATATCAAATCCTGACTTCTTCCTCATGAGGAATAACTCATATTTAATATGCTTACAGTGAGGATAGTCCAAGGTTACTAACAGCTCTCTGGAAATGAGGTCGGCAGTTTCAGCCCAGCCCTCAGAGCCTGCTCTGGGGTTTGCACTAGTGATGGCAAGCCCTGATGGAGGAGGGTGCCTGTGTCTCTAGGAGTGAGGGCAAGGCTGCTGTTGGGAGTCCTCCCCTTCCCTGGAGGAGGACATCATGTGAATGATGCTGGTGTTATGACATGGCTCTTTATCAGCTGGTCTGGCCCTGGCACCCCTCTCATGTCACCCGCAGTTGGTATTTGCAAGAAGCCTACCTTTTCCTCCATGTGAAATGATTTATTTCTGGCTTTTATGGTCCTGTGAGGAGTTTCAAGCCTGTGAGCTGACTGCTGCTGGTGAGGGGCAATCAACCCCTGTTCCGGAGCTGACTTTGAGGTTTTCAGAGGCTTCAGCAAGAAGGAAGAGGGTGGGCAGAGTGTGGACTAGCACATGTATGGGTGGTGGGTGGCCCATGGGGCTTAGTGCAGGACCCCCTGGACAAGCCTGACCTCAGGCAGCCATGGAGCAGGACCACTGCTTTCTGCTCACCGCATCTCCAGGTGCAGGTGTGAACCAGGCTGCACAGAGCGTACTCCGCCTGCCTGTCTCACTTTGTGCCTTCAGCTTGCTGCTCGGCTCTGGTCTGGAATAGCCGTGTCTGGCAGAGGGAGTTCATGTGGGCAGTCTTAATTTGAAGTGCAGGTGAAGGAAACACCAATCTTCTCTGCAGTGGGAGATCTCACTTTGGATGGCTGCTAAATAAATGTGGCCTTGGTAAAATATGTCCAAAACTACTAGATGAAAACCCTCTGGCACAGAACTGTACAGGGACACTGCTGCTCAGGAGGAGAGTTAATGTGTTTCAGACTGCTCCCCTCCTTGCCTCTGCAGGGAGCCCCATCTGAGCCCCCAGCCATGATCTGCAGAGCTGCCCAAACCTACCGCGTGGTGAGGCACCAAGAGGGGATGGGAAGCTGCAAAGGCACCCACCACCCCATGGCACACAGGCATCCGAGCTTGCTGGGAGTGTGCGCTGCTCCGTTGACTCCATCAGCTCCTCTGTGGGCATGGCTGGATTTTGGCCTCGTCCTATTGGCCTGGGAAGTGGTGCAGAGGTCACACCTAAACTTCACTGGTTGGTGCTGTGGATGCGTTAAGTCACTTTTTATTAAGAGTGATGGGCTGGGTTGCAGTCTGACTCCGCTTCTGCTCTGAAAAATGTGATGTGGTGGATACTGGGTACTGGGTGCTGGGTTTGGCTGCCTGCAGGTGCTGGTACCCCGCATGCTGCCTCTGACACAAGTTTTTCATAAGGCACCAAGGCCCAAGATCGCTGCTGGAGGCCCAATTCTGCCTCAAGTCAAGTGTTTCTACCCAGGGAAGGTGTGTGATGGGGCTCTGCTGGGGAGCAGTGAAGTCGCAGCAGAGAGACACCTCCTTCTCTTGCAGGTTGTAGCAGGAGGGGTCTCTGCCCCTCCTCAACTTGCCTCTGGCCCTGGGGTGAGATGGCATGTGGCACCTCCAAAGTCAGGGTGGGGGGAGGTCATATCAAGCTGACTGCCTGCTTCTGTGTCCCACCGTGGTGACAAGAGATAGAAGCAATTCTTATTAAACCAATTCTTCTTCAAATAGCACCCCCCTGACTGCAATTAGGCTTCTCAGCTGTTATCTATGTTCATAAATTCTTGTCTGCCAGATTTTAGATAGCCAAAACCAGATAGACCAGCCAGCAATTGTTCACGATCCCGTATAAATTGAATCTTTCAGGACAACAGTTCCATCCACAGGGTTACTGTGTATCTGGCCGGCTTTGGTTCTCGCTCTTTCTGTGAGTAATCTGACTCCTCAGCACCCAGCCCAGGGTTAAAATTCAGCCCAAGACAAGTACAAAACACCCTCAGGTTTTGATAACTTGTTTGCTGTCTAACTCGGCAATAATCTGGTTCTCATGTTCAAATAACCTGGTCACCCAGCAGGAACTGAACTTGTGCCTCGTTGAATGATGAATGTTGCTTTAGTTGCTTAGAAAGAAAACATACAAGAAATGTAGAATTCTTGTTGACCCAACAACTGAAAGAAACATCACAACATTCCCTACACCAACAGATGGCAATTCTCAAAACAAAATCTGAACAGCCGCCAAAAGTTTATAAAGCAGGATGTGATACTATGGCCAAACCAAGACCTCAAATCTTCCCTGCCTGAACTGTGGGGATGAGCTGAGAGCTCTGTCTGGTGACGTTAGCTCACGTCTCAGAAGAGCTGCTTGTGCATGAACCTACCTGCTCTGCAGTCAGGAAATTTAATTACTGCTTCCACAGTAGCCCTCACAGAGTACCCTCTGCATGAAATATGCATTCATACCTGATACATCCCATATTTTTTTCTGCTTCCGCATACAGAGTTAAGGTTAATGTTCCATACACTTTGGACAAACAGTAGTTGCCATGGGTACCATAGCCTAGAATTTCCCTTCTCCTGAGTGATTAAATTCCCCACCTTAATTTTACTTCATTGGTTTATTTCTGTAACTCCTTATTTCCTTGGTTTTCTCTGCTTGAGAGAGCAAAGTAGGACATTTCATAGGCTTCTTGTATCTTCTCAGGCTACTGCATTTTTCACCCTCATCTCAGGGAAAATTGAGGGTGATTTTTCACAAGGTATATATCAAGCAGCAGGAAATACACTGTAGTGACACCCAGCACACCCGGGCTATATGAGCCTTGGGCACTGAAGCAGATACGCTGGCTTCTTAAAGCCTCTGCTACAGAAACCTCACAGCCTCACTGGGCAGCCTGCTCCAGTACTTTATAGCTTTAGCATTAGTGTTTCTTCCTACCATGCTGTCTCCATGCCCCTTGAGCCCTCCTTTTCCTGTCCTGTCTGCAGGAGTATGGAGAACAAGTTTATCTGTTCACCTTTGGAGAAGCATAACTCTGATACCAGCTAGAGCAAGCAGTCAGCCTGCCCACTGGGCTTCACATGGAGAATCTCAGCAGGAATCTGATGGGTTTTCAGAGTTTTTATTTCAGGTCCTACAATAACAGAAGGGCTACATTTGTGTGATGGGACTTGTGGCCCACTGCAGCATGGCTAACTGCTCTCCCAGAGCCTTACAAACTGTCCAGGTGTTTTAGGTTTATTCCATAATCCTAGCCCTCCAGAAAATGGCATAAAATAATATTGAAATGGGAACCACAAGCTATAAAAACATAGCCCTAGTTGGTAAGTAAAATGAATAAGTAGCTGTTAAATGCAAAATGAAAAGGCATAAAAGGACAGTGGGAGCTTTTGCTGTTTAATCTGAAGTGTTCTATAAATAAAGCCAGGTTGCTACATATTGACAAAATTGGTCACCCCTAATTTAAGGCAGTGGAAAAAGCGTCCCATAGACCTGACTAATGTGGATAGAAATAGAGAGCAGCTTGGAAAAGAGATGATATAATGCTGGCATTGTGACTGCAGCCCCTGCAAGCTGGACGTCAATACCATCAGCTCAATAGCGCTTTCCTCCAGCAGCCGTGTGTAGTCATTGAGGTCGATTAACTGGCACTGCTTACTTTGAAGTCATGATAATTAAAGCTAGAGTGTCATCTGCATTGTAATTAACATGCTCCTCTGCACCTAATTCATTTTGACAGTATAGATTAATGATGGTAAATGACCAACAAGGATTTATCACGAGATGATTTTTCATTCTACGGGCTGCCTCAGACAATTGCAGGAAGTGATTGTTAAGTTTAGGCTATTGTCCTGGTGTAATTGTGCATGTTCATTCTTAGTTTTGTTTTGCAGTAAAACCCATCCAAGGGCTTCATAAAGACTCAGTTATGGTCCCTAAGAGGCTGGGCCAGACATGAATAGGGCAGAGGGATGCATGGGCTGGTGATACTGAAAAATCAGAGTAGTATCCTAGTGCTTGTAGTCACTGCTGATATCAGTAGGTGCTGGGACTGATGAGTATTTGTGCAAATCAGATACTTTTGCAAATGTAATTCTGTTGGGAGGTTGGGCAGTGAGGTGCCTATCTGGGACTGGTTAGCATTTTTGGTAACAGTACTGTTCCTCCATGCCTGTGCTGGGGTCTCTTCCTGTACTGTCCTGGGGAAGAAGGACCTTTTTCTCTGAAGCATGCTACAGGGCCATGGTAAATCAGCAGTCCTGTCTGCCAAGAGCTGCTGTTTAATCAGCATTAAGCAGTAGCTATAAGAGTGATCAGTATTTTGAGTGACTAAACCACACCATATAAAGGAGATGCCACCTCAAAATGAAGGTACTGAGTTCCCCGCGTGCTTGGAGCCTCAGGTAGTTTCACTAGCCCAGCTTGCAGAATCTTGACTTTCGAGCCAAACCGGTCATGTCTGGGGGACAGCACCATGTCATAATAAGCAGAAAGTCATGAAAAATGGTAAAAAATGAAGTGAAATTTTCCAAAGCATACACAGTGCTCAATCTCTGGTTACCTCTTGCAAAAAGCAGTTTCATCGTTGCCTTTTCTTAACAACAGCTTCCTTGTGTACACAAGGGCTTAACCTGGCTTATTTAAACTGCATCATGTATTGCTGCAAGAATACCTGATTAACAAGATGATCAAAGTGTGCTGTTCCACGTGTCAGTCAATAGGAATTAATATGCAGGAACCTGGTCCAAAAATGTGAGATTATAATGGAGATTTGGTTTGCTTTGTACAGGAGTGTTACTGTGTGAGCAAACAAGTGCTAATAAGATGAGCTGAGTTCCACTGCTTTCCCTCCCTAAGGCTGTCATTTTTCTCACTCCTTGCCTATTGCCCCATTTATACCCATCCTGACCTCCCTCCAAAGTGTGGTGAAGCTCTTTATGTTTGCAGCAGAGGGCTGAGATTTAAATTTTAAAAGAGAGGAGTATTGCACAGATGCACAGCAGCGGTATTTTACCAGGAGCAGGTACCTACGTGTGATGGGGGTTTGACATTTTCCCCTGGTGCATGCACAAGTCCTGTCCTGAGAATCAACTGCAGATCAACTCCCCTAACTTGTAGCAAGCACTGATCCAGGCCTAACTCCTTATTCCTCGAATAAATAGCACATACAGAGGATTTGAGTTGACCATGTAGTCAAGTGAAAGCAGTTCTCCCGTGTCTCTTCTCAGGGCATGCAGCCAGACCCTGGCTTGCTTTCCTTTGTAGATGAGGTGGGCCAGAAGGAAACTAGTGATCATTGCCTCAGAGTTGAATGGGCTAATTCCTACGTGACTACAATAAAGACCTTTGGCACAATGCACAGCAAAACAGCTTCTCTCTGGAGGCACAATAACGTGCTGCAATGCCAGGAATGGCTTGTTTTGAGTACTGAAGGCAACTTTGCAGGCTTTGTTGCTACCTCTGCACACTGGCTTTTCTTTTTTGTTCCTGACAGTAGCAAAACGAAGTTGAGGAGAGGAGGATGATAGAGCTAAGATAAGGAAAAAAAGCAGTGACCCACAAAAAAACCCAACAAAAAACCACCCAAAACCACAAAACCAAGCAAGCAAAAAAAAAAAAAAAAAAGGAATTTGGAATTTTGAAATTTACTTTTTTTTTTTTTTTGATTGTCAGGATAGGCATTTATTACTTGGCAAGAGTAATAAAAGCCTAATATTTTTTCCTCAGAAAAAGTTTGCTGTATGGAAACATTTTGGCCAGCTTTATCAGAGACTGAAATACTACGAGGAGCCAGAGGTTTAGCTGGTAACTCCGAGACTCTTAGTATTAAAACAGGTAAATTAACCCCTGGGCCCTCCCTACCTTGGCAGGGCTGTTTTATAGTGGACCAGATCTGCTGCGCATAGCAGGGTCACCCCAGCAGTGTCCCAGGCACGATCAGGGGCTGTGTGTTAGCAAATGTGCCTGGGACATAGAGACATAGAGAGGACGCCCGGCTGCCACCAAGCTTGCAGATGCTCAGACACTGCTACCTTCTGCCCCAGGATGTCCAAACAGACTTGAGTCAGTCTGTGGTACAGGTGACCTGCCAGTGTCACGTACTCCCGCACCAGCTCAAGCACAGGGTTGACCTGCAAGGGTTTTTCAGTGTTTGTAGGAAAATACTGCTCTGCTTTGCCTGCACAGCCCTGGGGACACTAGCTTGATCCTGGGTGGCTGCTGGTTGTGCAACAGTGCTCCCTGCGCTACTTCTCTCTAACCAAATTGTTTCTCTTCAACCAGTAACCACAGGGGATGGGTAAATAGACCCAGGGACACAAGAAAGGTGGGGAAAGAATGAAAGAGCAGAAATGCTGCTTCCTGCCTCCCTCCTCCCCAGAACAAAATCTGTTGGGAAACAGCTGTAATTGAGCTGTCCCTCCTTCCCCAGCCTCAGAGAGATGGTGATGAGGTGGCTTTGGGGGGGGAGGAGCATGTGGATGAAAGAGGAAGTCTCTGGGGCACCACGGCCATGGAAACACACAAAGTTGGTGTTAGTGTTTGTTATTGCTGGCTGCAGAGATGCCTGCTCTGCACCTTCAGCACTGAAGGATCTGGGGTACCTCTCAAAGGGTTTATCACCTTTGCAGTTTTTCCCTGTGAATAACAAAATAGGGGTTGAGAGCAGAGCTGGATGAATGGTGAGTGGTTTGGTTTGCTCTCTGAGGCCTCCTCCTAAATATGAAAAATAAACATAGGTCCAATGACGCTAAGAGCAGAGGTTTCCTTGGAGATAAATGAGGGGGGTTAGGAAGAAAATTCTTGAATTTTGCATACAATTTGTATTCAGAGCCAAGCAGAATGCTTGGTGCTGCGTTAGAAGCTGCTTATTTTTGTCCCCTTTCATTTGGAACAGAAAAAAATCAAACCCAAACCATTTCATTTAGAAAATACCAAAGCAAAACATTTCACAGAATCATAGAATAGTTGAGGTTGGAAGGGACCTCTGGAGATCATCTAGTCCAATCCCTCTGCTCAGAGCATGTTTGAATATGCTATACATTTCTGGTTTGAATTTTTGTCTGTGTTCTCAATAATTTCTCAAATTTGGCTTGAATTTACAAGCAGGTCTGGACACCACAAACTGTATTTTGAGGTCAACTTAGTACTTACTGATTTTCTATTTCCTTAGGCTTCTGTTTGGGATATCTATGTGTTCTCTGACAGGCTTGCTATGTACATTGTCTTTGGACTCCATATGCAAAGTGTTTCCCAGATGTCATGAATTTCACATAACTGCTCTTTTCTTCTTCCATATAGCTTTATATAGCACAAGTGTTTGGCTTAATATTTGCTTACTACAATATGCTTCTAACTTGTGACTTCAAACGATGTGGACACTCATGGAAGCAAAACATCAGTACTTGTTATGAAAAGTAGTAATATAGTGTCTGGCTGGCTTCCTACCGTATATCCATATATAGCATCATAGAATCATTTAGGTTGAAAAAACTTGAAGATCATCAAGTTTAGCCATAAACCCAGCACTGCCAAGTCCACTGCTAAACCATATCCCGAACATCTCAAAATGCTGATCCATGTCTGCCAATGATTTACTAAAGGGACAAAGTAGTATCTGTCATTTATCCATTAACTTTTTGGTCCAGGTTAAAAGAAAAACAAAACAGAGGGACTGGGACTGACAGCACATCAAGAGCAGCTGGTGACCCAGAGGAAAGAATGGCCAGGATGCCTCAGACACGGATGTACCCAGACATTTGCACAAACCCTAAAAAAGTTTGCATTGGGAAAGTCATTTGTTTGTGCCCACGACAGTGTCACCCATGGGACGTGTGGGGTTCGACACCTCAACTCCTACCAGTTGGGGGTGACTGTCTGAGCTGCCATTTGGAGAGAGATTTTTAATGGTAATTGGTGTGATCTGGACATGGGCTGGAGAAATAGAATTGGTTTTGTCACTTCTGTAGTAATGAGTTGCTGTGGGCAGGCCCGAGGCACTGTTTTCCATGTCTGTATGCTAAGTGCGCTAATGTAAAGCTCATGTAAAAGAAACCCCTACGCTTGCTTCCAGTGCAGTATGGAACTTGTCTGCTCTTGGGAAATGGAAGGACAATAATGACTCTGTCAGAAAATGCAACTCAACCCTTCTATTTTTATTCTTTCTTCTATCAACTATTCTAGTTTCCTTTTCTGCCTTTTCTTACTGCAAATCATAAACCCAGGCTAAAACACAGGGCTTCCTTTGCAAAACTATTCCCTCATGCTTTCAGCTGGAGCAATTTTCCAACATTGACATGAGCTCACAAAATATTAGTCTGACTCTGAATAAGATTTTCCACAGTTGGCTGAAGATTTTGGCTTAGTTTTAGAATAAACTTTTTCGGAAACCTTTCTGGAGTGGATTCTGGATAACCTGGCACCATGTAAAGGATTAAAAAGTCATGCATAACTTGCCCTTCCAAAATACTCAAGGCTTTTACATTTCTCACTCCAGAAATTGTCTTTCTTTTCATCAAATATCGGCTGCTTCCAATTGCTTCATTCTATTTAAGTCACCTCTTCACTTTTTTTCCTTCCCATGCATGACTAAATGTCTCCTTTAGATCAACTTGAAACAATCCGTTTTTCCATTCATCCATTCTGTTGTGCTGGTTTCTTTTGCTATCGGAATGCTACATGAATGCCATACATTGAAGGAGCAATATCATCTGTGCAGTCCTGAATGTGGGAGTACTTGGGATCAGTTCTGCTGCCTAATACATGAAAACCACTGAGACAGCTGCCAGTTTCTGCATGTTTTAACTGGTTTACTTTCTGCACCTTCAAGTCCAAATGCTGAGGCCGTGGCAGCCCCACACAACGGAGTGATGCCCGGGTCCATGGTCTCATGGTGAGCATGCTAGCTCCTGAAATGGTGGGACTAATTCTGTCTCTGCTCAGCACTAAGCTCAAGCAAGCTGGTCCTTTTGGGGGTCAGGCAGACCAAGCCGAGGAGCCTGGCTATGCTGTTCCACCTGTGCTGCCTGTGAGTTGCTCCTGAGCCGTTTCAGTGCAGCACTCAGCTGCTGGTGGCAGTGTGCTGGCTTGGTCTAAGAGCTGGCACAGGCTCTGCGCTTTGCCCTCCTGCCCGGGTGAATGTGACATAAGGAATAGGTTACATTACTTTATGTGTCGGTGACTGAACCCCTTGTTAAAAGTTCAGTGAGGTGCAGGTGCCAGCCCTTCTTATGTCTCCATGCAAGTCCTGGATCGAGCTTTGGTGACCAAAGAAGTGTTGCTGCTTCTCAGTCCCGCAGCTCAGTAGTACATAAATGCTATCTTGGATTTGCCTTGATTTGTATAGTTGACTAGCACACATGTTGCTCTTCAGTAACTTTATTTTGTTGCCCTCAAATTAGAATGAAATTTCTCCAGCCTTTGATCTCTTGTGTAATACACATGTACCCTCCAGATTTCTGATGGAAAATGCATGTATATGCTATACATGCATTTTCCTTTCAGTTGACAAACACAGGAGTTGAAATTATCCAGAAATATTGCATCCCAGCTCTAGCTGTGTAGTCACGGTTGATCTAAGCTGTGCTGCAAGCTGCAAGGGAAGGAGTCGTGTTCAGGCCTGCCAGAAGGCCCCAGGCACTAAACCTCTCTGTCCAGATAGGGTTTGTAAAGCTGCATTTCCTCAGGATTGCTGCCAAATGACTAATCTTGGACACTTTCAGGCATTCCAGCATGTCTGGTTAGTAGTTACTCTAGCCATCCTATCATGTTTTTAGGAACCAAATGTCTTGCACGCTAAAGCAAGGTGCATATTGTACAAGGGGATGCCTATAATGGATTTAGGTAGAGTTAGCCAACACACAGTGGCTTTACATCAAAGATAACCATGTGAAGAGGGAGCTCTCTGTTTATATATACTCAGAGATGCAGAGGAATCAGACCCATTCTACATAATTTACTTAGGAATCATGGGCAGGGGGGATAGGAAGGAGATATTTTTAAACACCAAATGAATTAATTAGTTCATTAACTTCTGTTTTAATTTCCATGCAAGTAATAATTACCTGTTATGCTCAGAGGTGAGCTAGTGCCACAGTGCTCTGCAGTAAGCTACTGGTCAGACTAGAATCACACTCCTTACAGTAAAAAAGAGCTTGTTTTCTGCTGAGAGATCTCAAGGTCATAGACTATTCTGTTCCATAACCTTGTTTGTTCCAATTTACTAATGAATTCCCTAAACCTGGACTAACTGGTGGTTCCTTCATTGAGTGGTTCACAGAGCTGTCTCAGGGCATACTCCAATGGGCCTTCAAGCATCATCTCCTAGAATTCTCCTTTTTCTTCAAGGTACAACATATATTTCAAAAACCTTTAGTATGTCCAGACACTGATCATCTGTGGTGCATAGCTCAAATGTTTTCCTTTGACCAGTACATCTGCCAGAGGCTGCTCTTGGTTCATGTGAACGCTCTTTGGCGTTTCACTGTACTTCTTAACTTCTAGTGGTTTAAGTCCAGCCTTAACTCAGAACCACACAGCCTCTCAGTCACTCCCTCTGCTTCCTCCCCCCACTCCCAAAGGGATGGGGAGGTGAATCAAAAGAACGTAACTTCCATGGGTTGAGATAAGAGCAATCCAGTAACTGAGGTATAACACAAACCACTGCTGCCACCACCAATAATAATAATGATAAGGGAAAAAACAAGGGAAGAGAATACAACCGCTCACCACTCACTGACCGATACCCAGCCTGACTGAGCAGTGAGCTAACTCTTCTGGGTGTCTGCCTCCAGTTTATGTAGTGGGCATGGCATGCTGTGGTATGGAATACCTCTTTGGTCAGTTTGGGGCAGGTGTCCTGTCCCTGCTTCCTCCCGGCTTCCCCTCCTCCCTGGCAGAGCATGAGGCTCAGAAAGTCCTTGGTCAGCATAAACATTACTGAGCAGCAACTGAAAACATCAGTGTTATCAGCACTGTTCCCAGTCTGAAAGTCAAAACCACAGCACTGCACCAGCTACTAAGAAGGAGAAAGATGACTGCTACTGCTGAACCCAGGACATAATTCAATGACAAATTATATTGGTTTCCAAAGGTTAATGTCAACTGCTGTGTGGAAGAGGTGTCCTGTTCAGATAGTACGATTTCCTTTTAGTAGTCTTTTTCGATCTCACTTTGTTCTTATACTATGGGATAATGTGCCAGGGTGGCACCACGCAGGCTGTGTTGATGAGAGTTGAATTGTGCTACAAAATTTTCCTTTTGATCCAGTGTTTTCTTCTAAACTCTCCTGACTCCTTTCTCCCCTCATATGGAATCCCTCTGCCTTCTATCATGTGTTTGAAATCAGTGCTTGATGGGCTGGATCAGGTCACAGTACTCATGTGTCTGACTGAAACAGCGTGGATATCTGAGGGGATGAGCTGTCTCCACTGCAGCTTGTTATGTGAGGAGGGAGCCGTGCACCAGTGAAATTGGGTTTCCACCCCCTGCTAGCACACAGCATTGTCTTGTCTTTGTAGGTAACACTGAATCTTCTTATAGATGTGCTAAATTTTGTGGTTACATGAATCTATTGTTTTTGTTGATAATTACAGTCAGTAACCTGTTTTACTAGTGCAAGGAGCTGTGGTCATGTTCTAACATGCTCCCCTAAAATACCAGGTGTTTACACAGAAGAGGCTTAAAAGCTCTTTGTCAGGGTCCATCCACCCTGGCTAGCTAAGCCCAATTTTAAACTCATACAACTCAGTACTCAAGAAACACACTTCAAAGGAAGACCAAATAGCTGCTTTAAGTGGGAAGAATTAGGGGGTGTTGATGACTGAGGATGTCATCCACCCATCAGTTCCCTGACTGGCTGGCTGGGATGTGTAAGGGTTGGGGATTGTCCCTCCGAATGCCATGTCCCGGGCAACGCAGTGAGCCATCCCAGGATGCTGGATAGCTGTGCTTAGCCCTCCCACCTCCGCTGTGCACCAGGAAGGAGAGGCAGGGCTCCAGCTGCATCCGGCCTGTCCGTCTGACCGCAGGAGGCCCTTGAAGTACGTAACAAAATAAATGCCCACAACCCCTAGCAATTTTCTCCAAAGCAGATCAGCAGGCAGAAGGCGTATGTTCTGTGGCTTGCAGTGGGCATTTGTTAGTGACCCAAGATGCCTCGTTTTGATGACCATATCCCAAAGACATGTCTCTGGTGTTTTTCTGTGCCCACAGACAACATTTGAAAGGCGTCACATAGGGGACCAAAATCCTCTTCAGTGGAGCTGCTTGTGATCCTGGTGCTCGCTGTCTGCATACCAGCAATTGAGCACTCCAGGTGATCTGGCTGCAAAGAGCCATGAGTGGGCTGGAAGACAGCATGCCAGCACACCTCTGTGCCTGCTGCTCATCTTTGCAGAAGTGCTGCTTTTCAAGTCCTTCTTGAATAGGAATCCAACTATTATGCAGAAAATGCCAGCAGTTCCATGCTCAAACAAGAATTAGTAAGTCTTTTAAACCAGCATAGTTAAGAAAACAGATGGAGTTGAGAACTGTTTCCTTGCACAGCTGTGGGGAGGTTCTCTGTGGATTTCTGAGCTTCCTCAAAAGCATTATGTTAATCCCCACTGAGTAAATCCACTGCACATGTCCCCCAGTGCACCAGCTTCTCCTTCTGTGTGGTTCCCATTCATAACAAAGCTGGGAGACGTTGCTTTCTAAGGGTAAACATTCTACACTAAGTGCTATCTTGCTTGACTGTTACTAGCACTTCCATGACAAATTGTCCTTCAGAGATGTGCACTCTCAAGCAGGTATCATAAAGTTGTTATGATAAAGCCTTGTAGATGATCATTAGTTCAACGCTATGGCTGACACCAAGGAATTTGTTGCTGATGCTGGCCAAGTCGTGCTAACTCTAGGAGAGGCAGACGTTTACTGCAGAATTGTAGGTTATGTTAGAAGTACTTCAGAAATGTGGAATTCTACTTGGCTAGATCAACTATCTAAAGTATATGATTTCCCAGAATCCACTGAAGTTTCAAAAGGTGGATGCTGTGGCAAAGGGTGTCACATTACAGCCTTGCTTCCAGGCAATGACAAATGCTTCCTAGGTGACTTACGGCAAATCACTCAATTTATGTTTAGTTATCTATAAGGAATTAGCATTATAAATCAACTAATATTCATGGTGTGCTCCAGTATGTCTGTGACAGAGCCATATAACCTCAGATAAATGAAAGTTTGCTTTTATTTGCGGCTCAACAGATAAAAGAAAGAAGTTCTTCAAGAAATCCGACGTTTCTGTAATCTCTTCTAAAGTTTTTTTTTTCACTGAAGCAGTTGACAAAGCTTGGATGTACTGTGTTCTCATGTACATAATCTAGCTGAACACTTTAAACTCTTTTAGTGATATGGCTCTGGTCTGGTTTTGTTTCACCTTTTATTTCCACTGCTGAACCCCGTAATTGTTCCATTTAGACACAGCCACCTAAGGTCAGGCTGTACCTTGCTAAGGAGACGAACTGCAAACAAGGTTAACTAAATCACGTGTCTTCAGCCCATTCCTGTTATTATTCCTCCCAGGTTCTGGACCTAGCACTTGGCAGTACAACAGAAGTAAGCTTTTTATCAGAAGTTCACATTCTCATAAGGTGGAGGATGAGCTGGGCAATTCCTGTCTTTTTTTAAGAAGGTTGTAAAATGGGAGCTACCTCAGATTTATTTTAATAATGCAGGGGCACAACTGTATTTTAAGACCCGTGTTTGTGCATTGTGAGTTTAGTCTGATAGAATTCTGTTTCTCTTCCCCAAATGTCTTTTGGAGTGCTTTCATTAGTGAATGTGCTGTCATTGTAAGAAATATGGTGCTGGCTTTAAACTGATGAGAAAATGGCCCAAGTACGTGCAGTTTGCACTGTAACAGGAAGCTGGTCTGGGTTTTTAGTTTTTGTCTGAAATCTACAGAGAATTTTTATTCCCACTTCAATCTATGTCTAACAATGTCTCTGCATAATTTACTTTCTTTTCCCCCTATAATTTTCAGTCTTCATCTCTGCTTCAGTTCTTTTTCTGTTAAGTTCATTGCATGGGAGCAAATTGAGAAAATCTGATTGAGAAAGGAAAGGAGAGCAAGGTGAATACACTTTGTCCCCAGAGCCTCCAGGGAGCCCAGGTGCTGCCAGCACAACCCTGTGCAAATACAAGGATCTAACAGAAAATGCTATGTTGGGGTAAATGTGGGATCAATCTGCCTTAATAATCTGCAGCTCAAATAGCAGCATCGGATAAACGCCTCAGATGGGAAAACATAATTGTAATTCTTAATGTGTTGATGTTGACAATAGGTCACTGTATGAAGATAATAAAAAATATTGTCATGTGGCAAAATGGTGAGAAAAGCTTTTTTTTAAAAAAGTTAAAAGTAGAAATCCTAACAAAGGGGAAAATCAGCAGCCCTCATCACCGTTTAGTCCATATATGTATATATAGATAGGTCAGTATTTAGGTACATGTGTGAAAGTGCTTGTAAAATATTTTTGATACATAGTCTAACTCTGCTGAGGCAGAGGTGAGGAGTAACTCAGTGCGCTTTGGTGTTGTCAGGCTTCCCTGAGTCCCTGTGACAGCATGCAAACTATTTTGCTTGGTACCTGAGTGGTACAGCTCCGCAGCCCAACCAGGTCTTGCTGGAATCAGCTGTTGAATTTGAATTAGTGGCATCCACAAACAGTTTAGTATAAAGCAGAAATTAATAGTGTTTGACAGAGAGGAAGGGGAATTCAAAGGATGATTCTGCTGTGGGCTGGAAGTCATAATGATGTCCATACACCTAAAGAAAACATCTAAAGGCAGCCTGGTTGCTTAGGAAGAGCCAAACTGCATTATCATCTGCAATGACATTGAATATAATTTCCAAGACTGTATCCATAGCAGATTGTCCCCAACAGTCCTGGGACATTTGGCATGTCCATCTCTTCCTCTAATGGGCAAAATTTTTAGGACTAGCAGGAAGCTTTTAAAAATGTGGCTAATGCTCTGCTGAGTGTTGCAGCATTGCACTGATGTATGAGACACTAAAACTAAAGGCAGTGAACAAAAGTGAAGGTGGCTGTTCTAATGGAGTTTTCTGTTCTAATGAAAATGCAAAACTATAACAAACAGACAAATAAAGAAGAGCAAATCTGATTTAAAATTATTATTATTTAAGGGCTGCAGTGCAGAGACACAGCTATGCCACTATCATGAGGAGCTGTGAGCACCTCCTGGCGTAGCTGCCCACCCTGCCCAGGATGCTCTGACAACCCTGGTCATTGGACAGGGTCCTTTGTATCCAAGAAAGTCACCCTTTGGTGATACTTCATTTCTCTAGTCCACACTTCAAGGAGAAGCCAACATAGCTAACCAGCAAAGGAATAGAGAACAATGTGTTTTACACGCACATGCAATCCAGGGATCTGCTCCCTCTTACTTACACCTGTGTGTCAGTGATTTCTGTCTGAGTGTCTAATGTTGCAGGTAATTTGTATGGTGATGGATGTCTCTGTTCCTATAGGTTAGTGTCTTTTTTGCATTCTTAAATGTTCAACATTAAAATGTTCACTCAGTTGAGGGATGGAATTGGCTATGTTGGTTTTCTCTTCCTTTGTTTTTCTTTTTGATCCCCGGCTACACAGTCAGTGAAACGCCAGCAGCTGGACACATAGCTTCAGCTGTGAGATTCCTCCAGCTTTTTATTTTCTTTTGGTAAATTAGTTGCAGGGGTAAGAGTCCTGTTATGTATCTCCCCTCCGCCTCTGTGGGGTATTTGGTAGAGCTGAATGGTGCCTTTACTTAGTCAGGTATGACTTCAGCTGTTCTGGGGGAAAACCTGCAAGAGAAGGCGAGTGTTTCCTGAGGTCACTCTCCCAGAACTGCCTAGAAATCCCCCTGTAAAGGGGAGAGTGAGCCTGGGCAGAGGCCCCAGCAAGGTTTGCCCAGCTGAGCATGGTGTATGGGTTAGCCAGGGCACCGAGTGAAAAGTGAGCAAGTAAGATGGAACTCTGGGTGCAGCAAGTGGGGAGCAACACCCCACGCTGACCATAAATGGGTCTCTGGATAATGAGCCACAGCTGAATACCTCAGAGCTGCAGTCGCTGCCCGCCTCTGTGCGGCACGAGCCTGTGTGCACGCTCTGCCTGCTGTGGGTAAGCTGACTTTAGACTGCTCTCTTGGAGCATTTTTCTTGAATACCTGTATTTCTCCCCAGTGGAAAACTGATTTTGCTGGAATTCGCTGTTGCTGCTGAAAACAGGCATGACTGTGTTTGGAAAAAGCTTTTGTAGTGAGGTTGTTTCAAGCGTTTTAGTGTCTTATGTAGCAGACATCCTTTCTTTTTTTCTTCCCTCTCAAAAGGCCACATAATTTTTCGAGTGTGAATCTGTGAAATAGACAGTTACTAACCTAGTTTCCTTTGAAAAGAATAATCACTTTAGGTCAGATTTTGAAGTTCTCAGCTCTCAGAACTTTAAATAAAGAAAATAATAAAGAAGGTCATTTCTTGTGGTACTCGAGATTGTCAAAAAGTCCACATTCCGAAGATGTGAATTTTGAGTGCTTATGAATGGGCTGCCCAGGAAAGTTGTGAATGCTCCATCCCTGGCGGTGTTTAAGGCCAGGTTGGACAGAGCCTTGGGTGACATGATTTAGTGGGAGATGCCCCTGCCCATGACAGGGGGGTTGGAACTGGATGATCTTTAGGTCCTTTCCAACCCTAACTGTTCTATGATTCCTTTGCTGGCTGAGCAAGAATGAAGTGGTCTGCATGGGGGGGTCTGAAGGGTTGCCATGTGCATGGGATGATCCTGACCTCCTCAAATGACTCTGACTGATGAATTTCCAAGAGTGCAAGGAGATGGACAACTCTTCAGTTGTTTTGCCAGATAGATGTACTTGTTTTGGTATTGAACTTAGGAGTGATTGTTCTGACTTGGTCATTTTAATTCCTTGTAAAGCTAAAGAGTGCACTGGTTTCCTCTGAAACTCTCAGAAACCAGAAGTATAAACCAGATGAGGGCTGGGGAGAAAGCTGTGTTTAGCACTTGGGGCATGTGAGAGATAACAGAAGGAGCAGCTCTTTGGTTACCTGCAGGCATCAAGTGTGAGGCCATTCTGCAATGGATAGGAAGTAAAGAACTATGCCCTGGAGGTATATCAGGGAGACAAAGAGATGCCATTGCAGCTTATTTCAAGTGAGAGGAGGTTAAAAAACCTTTGGACTGAGCATGAGGAACCCACTCAGGCAAAGTAAGTGTAGACCCAGGAGGTCTTGCTAAAGCAGATATAAACTATGAGATCAGCCTCCCCCAGTTTATCAGATCTTCCCCCACCCCATCTGTTTGGAAGTCTCCCATAAGTTTAAAGGACATGTTTTAAAACTGTTCTTCAGCTCCGTTCCGAAACAATTTTGATGACATTTTTTTTCAGTGCTCACTGCTGTGACTGTGTTGCAGAGCCTGTCAACCCCTGCAGCACCCAGCTGTGCCAGCTGTAACCATAATTCACACAAACTGCCAAGTGCTGTTCTGCTTAATATGACAGATCCTTCTGTGGTAGCTGTGCTGCAGCCAGCCCTGGTGAGCATGTTGGGAAAGATGGTGCCCATGTGGGTAAGATTTATGTTTGTTAGAGCTGTGTTGAGTGAGCCTGCAAGTGCTGCCTTCCCCTTTTCAAAAACTCAGAAGATTTATCTCCCCAACACATCCTGAGTCCCCCCCTTTCTCCCTTTTTTAATAGCTATCCCCTGAAAACTCACAGGATTTGGTTTCTTCAGCTGCCCTCAGTGTGGTTTCTCCTTATCTCTCCCAAAAGTTGTCATCTCCTCTTGCAGTTTGTGTGGTGTTGCTCTTCCTGCTGCTCAGCTGGATGTGCAGACAGCTGTAAAATGGAGTTTACAAGACGCATGATCTATGAGCACTGTGCTATGGCACTGCAGAGGTCGGATTCTTGTACATTCCTCCTTACAGCTGTCTGCACGCAGAGCTGCATGCAGGCAAGCAGCAAGGAACGCAACTTCCCTGATGGGAACTTACAGAAGCACAAATACAGTTGGAAAAATAGTGTCAATTATGAATGAAACATTACTCACAGAGCTTAATTGTAATGTAGGAACTGGACGTGAAGCATTCCTGGGAAAAGGGGTACCTGTGGAGATAGTGCTAAATTGCACACAATCTCTGGCCTATCTGATGGTAGGGTATGCTTCTCTTGGTTAACTAAAGGTTCAGCTGCTTTACATATGTAAGGATACTGCCTTGCTCCACAGAAAGACCTAACAGCAGGGAAGGGTACACAGTTGGATATGACTGAGTTATTTAAAGGTATTGGTTTGGCCCCAAGAAAGGAAATGTACTTGAGAATACACTGAAGAGTTGTTAAGTATTCAGATGAGGTCCAGTTCCCTATCTCGCATTCAGACATGTTTGTAGGATGAAATTTTCAGATGTTTGAGTGATCTAAAAACATAAATCTTGCAGCCAGTATATGGGATTCTTTCCTATTGTTAATACATAATAAATTACAGCTCAGTACAACCATGGATGATGGATCTGTTCCTTAAATAATAAATTCAGCCACTGTGAAAGCCATCTGCTCTGCAGGTGCACAGCCTGTCTTAAGGGGTAATTTTAAGGAGCTTTTCAGCTCCTGCTGCTGCCATACTGTAGGGATGAACTTCTAGCTCTGTATTTTGTTGTTCTTTTTACCACTCTCTGTGTGCCACTCTGTCACTCTCTGGGAAGGGTTAAGGATTCTGGGCCAGGAAGGAAGGCTGCTGGCCACTAAAGCTACTGGTTAACCAGGAGCAGGCTGCTGGGCAGGAGGCAGTGGGGACCTGGGAGGGGGGAAATGGGAAGAAAGTCAGGGAGAGAAAGTCTGTGGTTTTGAAAGCCTCTTTTGGCTGAGTATTCCCTCATTAGCCTGAACTCATGTTTTAACTGCTGGCATAGGCTGACAAAGACTAAGAGCTCATCCTTCTAGCTTTGATGACCAAAGGAAACTGACCTACTGATGGATGAGCAAAATTGCTTGTTTCTTTTACTGATTTTCTGTTGCTGTTTCTTAGGGGATCCAGGCAGGCCACAAGTGATACAGGTTGTTACAGCATCAGGAATCAATTTCGGAGTCTGAAGGGTCCTGAGGCAGGGGTCACTCTTGGACTGAGCCAGAGGCTGACTGGTTAAGAGCAAGGATCCAATACCCTTGGGAAGCAGAGAGACAGCCGGCTGTAGGGTGTAGGAATTTGGTATACGACCCCACCTAAGAGGGATTGGTTTTCTGTGGGGAGGACCTGTTCTTATCCTTAGTTTAGTAAATCACAAACTGAAAGGGCAGCATGCTGAATTAATGTAAATTAGATAAAATACTTAGGAAGAGAGAAAGGAAAATTCTTCAGGAGGGGGCCAACTAATTCTCTATGGTCACAGCTGGCTGCGTGGCACTGTGTATCCAGATAGATAATCCTGCCTGTGAAGCACAGGATAATTATAGGGGAGTGGGTGGGGACGACAATGCTTTGTTCCTCCCTTCCCCACAAATTTTTGGCTGACTTGAGTCGAGGCCAGGCAGTGGGAGCTGTTGGAGGCTGCTTTGGCAGCAGCAGCTCACAGAGCACTCCTCCTTCCCACTGAGCTCTGGGGTTGGCACTGCTGGGCCAGCTGGGTGTTACAGTGCAGCCTCCAGCATCCCGTGGGTGCTGTGTTCCCCAGCAGCGAAGGGCTCTGAGGCTCAGGGACTGGAAAGACAGGCTTTGGTGGTCTCCTCTAGGTGGGTGAGGCCTTGGATACTTGGGTACTTAGGGGAGGATAAGGCAGGAAGAAGCAGGAGAGGCTAAGAAATATGAGAAAAGGAGACAAATCGTTAGGGTAGGATGGGGTTAGGAAAGAGACTTCTACATTGTGGGACAGCTTAGAGAGTAATTGAGGTGGAAGGAAGATACAGTGAGAAGGGGGATACATTTTTCTCCCAGAAACAGTGTGCCTATCCTTTGGATCACTAAGCAGTACTGAGTGTGACGTGCAAACTACAGCTGTAAAAGCCATTTTGACACCAGTTATGATGGCAAAGTTTGTACATACATGAAGTATCTGAGCTTTTGACTTGAATGTGTTTGGTGCCAGAGTTGAAAAAGTTGCTGACTTACACTGTCTTGAAGGCCCTGATTTCCAAGTAGTGCAGACAATTGTCTGTGTTCTGCAATTGCAATTACACAACAGCAGCAAGCTAGACATCCTGCCAGGCCTCCGGAGCAGCGCTTCTGACAGTTGCTTTAGAGTTTTTCAGGACATCAGAAAGTGATGCAGAAAAATAAACCCATTGTACTTCTGTACATCCCAGGAGGTGGGGGATGATCTGTCCCAGGACAGATATAACATATCTTGTATCACCCAAAAATGCCCAGTTCCAGTTGCCAACACACAAACAAGCAGATGTGCCCTGGCCCACTTATGGGGTGTAATGCTGGCACTAACTTGTGCCTAAGGCAGAATATGGTCCCTGCTTTCTATTCTAGACCATTTTTGAGGCTGGAGAGATGAGCTCTGTCACAGCTTGCGTGTGTCAGTAGTTAGCAGTGTAGAGTCCATTCAGTTGTTTGTGTGCTGGCACATTTTCCAGTTCCTCTGCCCCATTGCCTCCTTTGATAGCCTATAGGCCAGCAGGATTGCCTAACTTTTCAGAAGGCCAAAAGACACATTTGGAACATACAGCTGACCTGCAGAGAGAAGCAATTAAACCAATGTAATCTGTATCAAGATTGCTGCCTTATGTTCACAGGATTGCAGGCACACTTATGCTGCCATTGCTGAACAAGCATTTTTTCAAAGGACACTGATATTTGTTGCTCATGCAGGTGTTAGTCCGTCATTTCTTCTGCATAATTCTGGCTCTCAGTGTCTTGGCCAGTGAAATATTACCAGAACTGGATTCGGCACCAAACAGTTTTTCCAGGCCTTCATACGCATTTTTTGTGTAATTGGACAGGAGTGAACTGTCCCAGTGCTCATGCGTGAACATGTGTGCAACAGGAAATGGCCAAAGGCTGTGTGAAATGGACGCATGCTGCTGATACATCACGGAAACCACTTTTGCTTATGAAATGTGGCGGCAGGTAGCAGACATGGGGAGCCGTGAGGAAGATCTGGGAGTCAGTGTGGTTTTCAGTCTTTTGTCAAAAGTGGAGGATCCAATGTAATTTGTCTGTGGGATAGATGGGGAAGTGGCTGAATATTGCAATTTTCAATCCTTTTGAAATTTTAAGTTTACATATTTGTTGATCTCCCACAGCACGCACTGCTCTACAGACCAAGCTGGTAACATTCATTCCAAGCTCTTTCCTAGCCTTCTTTCTTATTCTTCAGTCCTGAATGAAATTCAACCTTATTCTCCATAAATAACCTTTCTCATTCCCCAGCTGTCTCCTAGAGCTAGTTCTCTTCTGACCTCTCACTTACTGACTCTGTACTGACCTTGCACTTCCCCCACAGCCCTAATCTGCCAGTGTCTACGCTCCCAGTCTTCCTCTGCTATTTTCCATTATTTCTTTCTTTCTTTTTAATAAGGCCCAGCATTTCCTGAGCTGCAGTTTAGCAAATAAGCTTGAAGAACCCCCTCTATCACAGAGCTCACATAGTGTAGGACAGATGACTACCATTGGCAATGATTTTGATGTTTTCCCCCTTCCCTGATCTAGGCTGTGCGTAAATCTGTACTTTCAATTGTATTTTTCTATAGCAACAAAAAACAGCACCAGTGTTTTCAAATTGAAGAGAAACAAGCCAATGCCTGTGCCGGCGTCTTGTGCAAACAAAAATGTTTTCTTTCATTGGTTTTTCATCAGTGTAGCAGCAACTCCAGTGATTTCTCAGTGCCTTTTTATTAAACTGCTAAGGGGTTCTTCAGACATTTTATGCTCACACTCCCATTCAAGGCAGTGTGAGTTCTCATCTGAAAAACTTGCAAATGGAGGCTTTTTGTATTTGTTTGAAGCTAGGCTGTAGGTTGAACTAATCAGCAATTATCTGATAATCTGAAATAGTCTGTCTAGGGTTAGTTGTAGAAAAACTTTTGAAAAGCAGCAAAGAGGTCATGCATATCACAGCTGCATGTACCCTTTGTTGTTTTGTCACGCTATTATAATGTAATGTTGAACAAAGCGTTTCTCCCCCTTTCCCTAGTACTTGTTTGTCTGTCATTTGGATAAGATGAAGTACTGGTTGAATGGGAATTTGTTTGCTTCCAAAGTGTAAAGCAGACATGTTTTAAATACTGATATTTTTTGAAATGACACCATAAAATGTACACTTCATCTTTCTGTAGCTGCAAATCCAACCCATTTATTTTACAAAGTCGAAAGCTTAACTCTAGGTGTCAGCACTGCAAACTGAGTCTGGAGCTTTGAAAATGAAGTTTTGCTGTCTCCGACTCCTCCAGTGGCACCAGAAATCAAGTGCAAAGTAGTTTTGCTGACAGATCCTTAAGGGTGAAGAAGAGGAGAGCCCACACTTGTGGTTAATGGCACAAGTAAGAATTCCAGTATTCTTTTCTCACTCTGCTTCTTTCTATCTGCACTTAAGTGTGTTCTTATTAATGGGATCTAGTAAATAACATTTAATATAAAGGAAAGAATGAGAACAAGATCTCTCTTCAACCAGTGCTCACTGTTTAAAGCAGATACATTAAGACTTTCCCTCCTTTGTTAAAAGTGATTCTCTTAAGTGCGCATCCAAAGTGATGAGAGAGAGTGAAGGAAGCCAATACCTTTTCTGGTTCTAACATGCTCTATAGATCAGCTAAATTAATGGGGTGGATGGAATTTATGTGACTATTGCTTATACTTGAAACTGCACTGTGGCAAAGACATGGAGGAAGGAAAGACCTGATTTTCCAGCCTTTAACACTAGCAGTTACGACGAGTACATAAAAGCATTTTGACAGTGTAAGTACTGTGGTTATCCCGAAAAAAAAAAATATTTCTCAAAAGCAATAATATTTGGCTTTGCATCTCCTAACCCTGTAAGGTGTTCTCATACCTGTAGTAGTGAAAGACTGGTTTTTGCCATTCTTGCTGTCTATATTATAGAATCATAGTATCAACTAGGTTGGAAAAGACTGTTTAGATCATCAAGTTCAACCATTACCCCAGGACTGCCACCCCCACCACTAAATCATGTCACTAATCATGTCATGATTTCCTCTTAAGATTTCCCATCACGGCTGCCCCTCGTGATCTCCACTCACAGCCACCCCTCCTCTGCCCCACACAGTGGCCCACTCTGTATAGTTGCCACCCCTATGCATCATGGCCACCCCTCACTCCTCATGGCCGCTCCTGTTTTCCCCTCACGATCTTCCTTCATGGGTGCCCCTTAAATTTCATGGTCACCCCTTCTATCCCCTCATGATCTTCCCTCATTGCCACCCCTCACCCCTCATGACTGCCCCTGCTCTCCCCTCATGATTTTCCATGTGCAGGTGGAGGCCAGTAAAGAGAGGTGTACCCCAGGGGTGGGTATTGGGGCTGATGCTGTTTAAAATCTTTGTCGGCGGCATGGACAGTGAGATTGAGTGCGCCCTTAGCAAGTTTACTAACGACACTAAGCTCTGTGGTCCACCATCATATTCATCATTTATCTGCATCTTTTGCTTTTAATTATGATGGCATTTGTCTTGTAGTTAAGCTACTGTTCAAAGGCTGACTGCTCTGAACGCACAGCAGTGCTCATGCTGAATTGGTTTCTTCTGAAACACTTATTCTGATGGGGGAACACAAAATCGTTCACAATACAAATTTGGAGTAATTTAAAGAGTTTCCACATGTGATGCATCCTTTTTCCCTCCTCAGACACTGCTTATTGACAGAAGTTGTGTCTCTGATATTTGGGGTTCTCCATGCTCCTAAATCCAAAGTTTGATTGGGTTCTCCCTAAAATGCTGTTGCCTGTGAGCTGTTCCTCAGCTAGTGAAAACAGAGTACCTCAGAGAAGCGCCTGTGTGAGCCATTAGAGAGTAAAGGTTGGTAGAGCCACAAATGATAAAGAAAGTGAACAACCCATGTGGACCCTCTCACAAGCCCCTCAGTCTGTGTGTGGTATTTGGTAAATAAGGTGTTATGTATCTGTCACTGAACCTGAGCTGGTACTTCTGAAACATGTACTGCCTATAGCAGCAACTTGTGTGGCACTGGGCATGGTGTTTTAAAAGGGATTTAAATACTCTGTTTTCTCCCTTGCAGTATGTACAGACATCTCTGCTCACAACTCATCTGTATGGTAAGGAAGTACAGTTACTTCCATATGATATAGAAACAGAAAAAGTTTATTACATGTGCCAGAAAGAGTCTGTCTGCAATTCATTTTCCAAGCCTTAGGGTCTGTATCCCCCATAGCACCACCTTCTCTTTCCAAAGTCTTTGCTTTCAATAATATTTGCAAACTGGCACAGCCAGAGTTGAAAAGGAAGGTGATGGGAAATAGCAGCTCCTGCACCCTTACAGCGTGGCAAGTTGCTGGCCTCCCCAGGTGGGCTGCCGGGGTGAACGTGTGCAGGGCAGCCGTGCTTCGGATGCTGGAGTAAGAGTTCTACAGACGGATTTCGGTGCTGGGTTCACGCGCCCTGAGGCGGGAGTGCAAGTGCCGCGGCTCCACCGCCGCAGCGGGAACGCCTCGCTCCGCCCTCACGGCGGCGGCGGAGACCACGACCCGAGGCCGGGGAACACCGCGATAGGGGGGGTCCCAGAGCCGGGGCGCGCCGCAGCCCGCACCGGCGGCTGTTCGAAGCTCGCCCGCCCGAGCGCAGCCGCGCCGCTCCATTGGCCCTCGGCGGGTGATTTGCATTGACGCCAGCGCCGGCCGGAGGTCAGCGCCGCCGGGAGCTCGCATTGGCTCCGCCGCTGTCAAGCGCCCGGGCGGGGCGCCGGGAGGCGAGGCGGGGCGGGGGTGGGGCGGGGCTGCCGCGAGGCGGGGGCTGCCTCGCTGCTGAGGAGCATCAATAATAACAAGGTGAGCGCAGAGCGAGGGACGGCGGCTGCGAGGAGAGAGGCGTTTCCCTGCCGCAAGGGATGCAGGCACCACGGCCCTGGGAACTAGAGCTCTCGCCGCTGCAGCCCTTTCCGCCGGGATGGGACGCTAGGATCGTTTTCCTCCTACTTATCGCTCCTTTTAATTTTTCCTCTTGTTTTGTAATTTTTAATTTTTCTCCTCTTCGCCGTTTCGCATCGTTTCTCTGACCCCCCCCCCAAAAAAAAAGAAAAAGAAAAAAGAAATTCCCCCCAACATGGAGGCCCTTTGATGCCTCCGGCAGCCGCGCCGGCTCCTCCCGCGGCACTGGGAAGAGCCCTCCGGGCTGTGTGCCCCGCTTCTCCGAGAGCTGCCCCCGGCACTCGGCCCGGGCGCTGAGGGGGGCTCCCCGCGGCCCGGCCCGCCCCTGCCCCGCGCCCCGCCGGCGGGATGCCGCTGCAGCCTGACGGGGGGCTCTTCCTTCCGACGACGGGAACCTGAATGTCACCCCCGCGGCGGCCGCCCGCCCGCGACGGAGGCGGCGCGGGACATGCCCAGCTCGGCGTGAGGGGCGCAGGCGGCTCCTCGGCGCGGAGGGGCAATCTTGCATTATTCTTGTTATCCGTTTAAATTACTGATTCTGGCCCCAAGGCACACCCCGGCACGGCGCCGAGCAGGACCGCGAGGTGTGAGCGCTGCTGGCGGGGAGAGCGGAGGACGCGGTGGGGAGCGGCCCCCAGCCCGTTCCCGGGTTAACCGCTCACGCCGTACAAGCCCCGGTGGAAAATGCGCCGTGCTCCGGACTAGAAGGAGGAGGTGGTGCAGTGCCCCCGGCCGCTCTGAGCAAAGAAGACGCTGGGGTGCGTGTTTTGGGGGGTTTGGGGACTTCTTGGGTGTTTCTGCCCTTCCTCCCCCTTTTTTTTCCTTGCCTTTTTTGTTTTTTCCCTGGAGGAGAGAAAACCCTACCAAGACCCTCAGATGGCTTAGAAAAATGAATAATAATCTGTGAAAATATGAAGTAGACCAGTTCTTGATTTCACCCCTTCCCTTCCCTCCAGCTCCCCAGCCCACTGCTGAGATTGAGATAAAAGGACCCGTTTCCTGGAGGACGAGGAGAACAGACACGTTTCTGGTGTGTAGAAGGGACCGATGGCAATGCTTCAGAGTGTAGCGGAGACCCAGGGAAGAGGTTCATCCTGTTAACAAAAAATTAAGCAGGGGGAAAATACCAGCGGGAAGGAAAGATACATATATATATATATTCATATATACATATATATACCCAACTTAGAAGTATTCCCCAGGTGGCCACAAAGCATGGGCTGTGTTCCAAGCACCAACCTCTCTGACAGCAGAGTGATCTGTCACAGTAGCAGTGAGTCTGAAGAGTGCAATTCCCCTCACCAGACCAACACAACCATGTCTCAACAGCAGCAAGGCAACTCTGTCCCAGGATTATTCATTAAATGCTACAACACATCCACTTATGAGGGGAGGACTAATTCCTCTAAGAAAAACAAGAGAGAGAACAGCCAGAGCATGGAGGCAGAGGTCGAGACCAGCAGATCCAGTGTAAAGGTAAAAAGGGTGCTAAACATAAACGCTGTTTCTCTCAGAACAGGAGTTGGCTGTAGTGGTCTAACCCAAGGAGTCTCCCTGCTGAAGTGATATGTTGCGGGGGGAGATTTTCCTGGCTTGAGCGATTACTTTCGTTTAGAAAACTAACCGGTCTCTTGAAACGACTTTATAAGTGTACCCACTTCTCTTTCTTTATTCCACAAAATGCGTTTTCCTAATGTTGGGAAAGGAAATAATTGTAGTTGTCCTCGTCAGTTGTTAGAACCAGGGGCACGGGTCTTGCTTTTGAGCCCGGAGGCCCCCGTCCGTCTGTTTGTCGGTGGTGGGACTCTGCCGTGCATGGGAGCTGCACTGCCACTAACTCTCCTCTGTTTTTTGTGTGTGTTTGTGCTGGATTGTCCAGTGTTGCTGTTTGTGCTTGTCTTGGTTGGAAGCGGAGGCAAATCTCAGTCTGAGGCATCTGCTAGCCCGGCTGATCGGTTTGCATACCTCTGCCATTCAGAAAGTTGAAAGGAGAGCGACAGCGTTTTTTGCGCTGGGTACTGATTCACATTAACAACTTGTTGACATTGTCTGTTGCTGCAGGTAGTGTGTTTTTGGGAGGGTTTTTTTGGTGTGCTAGCGTATGTAGAGATACAACCCAGGGCTGTATGAGGGTGCTAGACACATGCTGAAAAAAGTTGATATTTGTGATTGTTTTTTTTTTTTTTTTTTTTAGTTTTAACTGAGAGAGTTGTGTAGAGTGCCTGCTTCTCTGTTTATTTTGTATTGATGGCCTGTTTATGCATATGCTGTTAGTTAGATCCTAACGCTGTAGGTTTTCATTGGCCTATATTTTTGCTTTTGGGGGGGACTATCTCTATTTTGTGAAAATAAGTAATTGCAAATATTAAAAAAATAAAACCAAGTTGTAATTGTCCAGGAGGTATTATATAACATGGCTGATCTGCTTTGGGTTACTGTGGTGAGAACTGAGATACACGTCCCGTAAATATAAGATACAGGCTTGAGATGCAGGCAAGAACTAGCAAAATGTCATGCGTTTTGTGGACTCACAGGATCTAATGATCTGTAGTTTTCTTAGGGGTTTTACTTTCACATTAAGATGGCTTCTGGAGTATTGACCCGGAATAATTTTCTTAAGTTATGTGGTTTATTTTCTTCTATTGTTATGTGAATTTAGTAATTTCAGTTCATAGGACTTTAAAAAAAGTCTAGAAAATGAGAAGACACTTTGTTGGTAGTGAGTTGGCGGAGGAATTAAAATACCTACGGCAGAACATGAAGGTGAATGGTGTTATAGTAAACTAAATTTTTGTGTTAATAACACTGTACAGGAAATTGAACTTTATGGCCCTGTTCACACATGATAGACATGCTTACGGTATGTTTAATGTAGTAACCGCATTAAAGACACTTAATTTGTCATCAGAATCCTGACAGTAGTTTTGCTAGTTGATTTTTTAATACTGAATATAACTGCATATTAGAGAGTCTAAACCAAAAGTATTCTTAAAATTTATAGTCTGTGAATTTGTTTTCTGTGTGCTTGCTTATGGGTTAAAAACCAACTCCAAAACCTGTTTCCAGAGGCACTCATGGGAAGTGGTCTTAATTTTGTTAAATTTTGCTGCTTGATTTCAGGAACTCTGTAAAAATTCTTGTGCTTAAGTTTGGATAATTCAGCTAGATGCTATAGGGTGATGCTGATTCTTATGCAGACTGTACTCTCATTGGCAGTCATTCTGATTTTTATCACTCAGTCGTATTTTCTGCCCTTGTCATCACTTTAAGCACGTTGCTGTGAAACTATAGGTTTTGAGAAGTGAGAATGGAATTCTATTTGTGCTCAGCTGAATACAGAATCTGTTGGAGCCATCACATCTGCCTGATTTTCATGTGCAAAATCCTGTAGTACTCTTTAGAGCTATAAAGCAACATGGTATTTTATTCTCTGTTTTTATCATTACTGTGTATAGTGTGATCAGATTTAGAGTTCTCAGTGTGCTGGATAACGGCGTTGTCTCGGGTTATGCTGGAGAGAGGGCTGTGCTGTCACAGAGAGCAGCTTTAACAGGATGCTGAACTTGTTTGTAAAGAAATGAAGTTTGATGAGAACATTAATGATAAAGGATAGGAGCCTGAAATTCCTGAAGCCAAAAGGAGCATTGAGCAGGACCTTGTGCTGTTTTGGAGTTAAAAGGGTTTTTGATTTGAAGATGAACTGTAAGAATTAGGGCACTACTAGGAACCATTGCTGTGCTTCACTGTGCTTGTAGTACACCCTTTATGGCCCCTGGGATACCCTCACATGAACACAAGATGCTTTTGTGCTTTGAGCAGTGGTCATGTCATCAGAATTTGTGTGAATAGCCAGTAACCTGCCTGAATGGCTTTTGCACTTGGTTTCAGAGCACTTTAATTGAAATTCATTCACAGTCTTTTGTTGTATATGCACAGTTTAAAGCCAAGAGTCCTGTGTTAGAACTAAAAGCAAAACTTGGTCCATGTGTGTATTTCGTATTTTCATTTTGGCTGGCATTAGCATTAAGTTTATTAAAATATGTATAATGGTGCAACAACTTTTACTGAATCTGTTTTTTAGCTGTAGTGCATGTTTTTCAAGTCAGAAAGATTCATAAAAAGAAATAACTCATGCTAATGGTAAAATGGCATTACATATATTGCTAATTAGCCCCAGACCTATTCTGGCTTTGTCTTATTTTATCTTTCTTCTGGTCAAGATGATTTTCTGGATGTGTGGTGTGAGCATACTGTATTTTGTGATTTGCATCAGTTTACAAACTCTAGCTAAAAAAGTTACCTGTTCTTCCCTAACACAGAAACCCCTAAGTTTATCCATAGCAAATTTATTGATCAGTCCTGAAAGTGTGTGTGTGTGTGTGCAGAGATAAGTGCCATAATACCCGTTTCTGGTATGTACAAGTATGGTGACAGTATGTGAGAAATGGAGGAGCCTTTTTAATCTGTGATATTTGGCCATAGGACCTGTATCTCCCTCCTTCATTAGAATTCTCATACAGTGCTTTTATTTGAAAATGTAAAAGCCTCTTGGAATAAGTGTGGTATCAAAAAGTGCACCACAGTGAGAACTCTTCCTTGATTTTCAATGTATCAATTCCACAGCTTAAACTCTGCACTTTCCCAGTGAAAGATGAGCAAGACTTGAATACTTGAATGCAGTGACTTGGGTTTGATTATCCAGTACTACATTTAGAATATCAAATGACACTTCCCCAGTACTGTTGCCAAGGAGAGGGGTTTGTTGTTGTGTTTGGGATTTTTTGGTTTGTAGTTTTTCTTTTTTTTTTTTTTAGCTTTAGCAATTTCAAGAAAATGGACTTAAAATTGTGGTTGTCTTTCATAGATCTTATTTATAGTTACGATTTTCTTTTTCAGACATTTGTGGTGTTGAATGTATGGTAAAGGTACTTGACCTTATAGAAACCTGCTTAAATACCTTGAGAGTAGTACCTCTGTTTAATGAATAGCATGAGTGGGGTAAATGCTGGAATGGTATAAGGGCTCAATGATTCTATGATTTATTTACAGTTGGCTTGGGTATTCATAAACATATGCTGTCCCAACATCACATGTGAATATCACTCCTGTTGTGCATTATTATTCAGCATAGCACATACATTGCACATTTATTTTGCTCTGTCATTCTTCTACGTATATGAGATTTCCTTCCTCTTGTGTAACTCTCCTTGTCACGTAGATGTAACACAGAAATATATGCATTTCAGTGCAAAGGGATGAGAGAGTAAATCCAAACTTCCTTTGTTTTTAAATTAAATGTAGTCCTAAGACAGCACAGCTGAATGAAACAGCCTTTTGATTTATCAGCTGACAGTTTAAATCCGTGGCCTTATAGCTAGTCAGTTTTCTTCATTCAAGCCCTGTGAAATTGCCGGAGAATTTTTCAGCCACTGCAAACCAATGGTTAGCATAATTCTGCACACAGGAGGCTGTATGCTGTGTGGTACCTGCAGCACTGAAGTGGATCTTGCTTCAGAGTTTAACAGCACATTATTTAGTCAGTTAAGCTGTCTTCTCTCTTCCTGCCTGTCTGGTGATTCCTTCCCCTTGGAACATACAAGGCCTCCCTCCCTTTGAAGTTCCCCCACGTACTGTTCAAGCTTCCAGTGAGGCTGTCCACTCTCTCTTGATTCCTCCCTGTTCTCACTGACACCATCCTCAGTCATTTCCCCGACAAACCTCCCATCAGTGTTTCCCTCCCACTTCCACTGACGTCAGCTCTCCTGTGCAGGCATCCTTGCTCCCACTGAGAGTATCCTTCCCATGCTGAGATACATGAACTTTTCTCAATCTTTACAGCTCCAGACTTCCAGGCTGATGCTTCTTGTGCTGTTGTTTGCAAGGCTTGAACTCTTTTCTCCAGGGGAAGTGTGTCTGATTTTTAAATGGTACGAAGTGAACTGATGTGGTAACATGTGAGCTGGGTTCATATTGAAGTCTAATTTTTTATATTTAGCCTTTAATTTCTTGTTGCTTGTAATGTAAATGGGAAAAAACAAACTGTAAATCACTTAGGGCACTACACTACTAAGCATAAGCTGTGTTTTCAGTTTTTAAAGCATTATTATTGGTACCTCTCCTGACCCTGCAAACTAACTCATGCAAAATGTGCCACTGCATCTGAGGGCAATTCCTTGCATGACTGAGATGAGCAAGGTTAAACCCTGAATTTTTTGAGTACTTACTGTTAGTAAAAGCTTTACTGAAACTCCTTTCTGCTGAGCACTCATCTGCCAGACAAGAAACACTGACTTCTCTCTGCCCTTTGCATGGTTCTTTGCTGTCCCTGGTCTGAGCTTGCTTTGTGTCTCTTCCCTTGTCATTTTAGGTAGTTAATTTCTAAGCTTTTCCTTTTCTGCTGTCTGGGTGTGTCAGTAGAGGAAGTATTAAACACAAACCTTTATTTCTGTGGTTATAGTTGTTTATCTTACTGTGTTGTACCCTTTGTATTCTTAATTGTATGTTTCAGACTGAAGTGTAAGTACATCCACAGTGAAAATTTTTCTGGTTGTAGAATGTGCTTGCAAGTGAGGCAGGAGAACAGGAGATGATACACTTACTAGCTCTCCCTCCCTATCTGCTATTCCCAATGTCACATTTGGTGTGAAATTCCAGAGCAAGGTACCAGCATTGCCTTGCTTTTTAACATGACAGCAATTCAGATTTTATAATCAAAATGTTAAGTCTAAATATAAGCTGCATATATTAAAGGGTGAGGTAGTTACAACCACTTGTAGATACTTAATGTTCAATGTATTTAGGTTAGAATATGCTTTCAGTCTATGTGAATATGAAGAATGTCTCATTAGAGTGAGAGTTGCTTATAATTCTTTGGAAACTTAGAAAAAAAAATACTGCTTCAGAAGTGTTTTATTTCCCATATTGCATGCTTTAATATCTGTTCCTCGTGTTCAAGTAAATGTCAAGAAAATGAATGGGTTTTGAATGAGAATTATTTTTAACATCCATTGAGGTAGTTACATCCAACAGCTGCCACTTCAACAGTGATAAATTGCTGGTTTACTTTAGTTATATGAACAGTTGTTCACCTCTCTTGTCCATCACCCTGAGAAGGAAATTGAGAAGTTACTTCTTAAGCAATAGTAACAATACTTTGAAAATATTCCACTCTTTTAGCATTCCACTTGGAATGCCAGGTGACTTTCAAATGAGTCCTCAAATAGGAAATAAATATTTAGAGATATAGACAGCTAAAGCTCTGATGAGCTGTCAGCAAAAAGTGAAAGAAACCTAAAGCAAAGATGGTGATAAGCAGACTGGCCCCTAGGTGAATTAGGTTCAATACAAGCTTTATGTAAGTTATATTTTATCAGGGGACCACAGAAACACACCTCACACCTGAGAACAGTTTAGCATTGTGTTCTGTTTTATTCATGGGTCTGGACATGCTATGCCCAGGTGGTAAACTGCTTTACTAGCCTTGGATGGAATTAAAAGGCTGATTCTGAGACTGCACATACTGTGTGATTTTGTGTCCAAAGTGCAGTTTTCCATGTGAAGTTTTATGTGTCAGACCCATTCATGCAGAGGAGCTTCACTAGGAATTTGCCCTGTGACACTCTACGCTTTTCTGTCTGTCCATTCAGTAACATAATTAGGTATCTTTATTTAACCATCATTTAAATTGGCATAGGATGGTAGATGCAAATTGAACAGCTATAATGTGCATGACATACCAAATAGTTTTATTGCCCAGAGTCATATTTTTAAGTTTCCAAAGGCATCAGGGAAGCAGTGTGGTTATAGCCCTCTGCTTTTCAAAAAGATTTTGGCATTCAGAGCCTTTTAGATTCTTTCCTGAAATCCCTGTTAAGGCCAAAATGTAATAAACGCTGTTGGTACACACACTGTGAAATTGAAGTCGTGCATTCTTCCAGACCATCCCCTTTTACTATGGGTTGAACTGTTGGCCTCAAATCAAACTGTCAGTCCCTTTTCTCCTCTTCCTTGTAAAATCTTTTAAGTCTGTCCCTGTACACAGAACAAAAAGCTCAGCATTCTGTAGCCAGCTCCCAGATGTATGGCTTTGTTTTAGGAGAAAGGGTGGGGGCTACAACCTAGTTTTTGACATGAAAATGCATTGACATGAAATAAATTGCATCTATTTTGAATGTGGTTGACACAATAATTTGAGATGGGTTTTGATGGCATTTTAAACATTTAAAGGTAGTCTGCATATGTATATAGAAAGTGAATGTCCTTACAAAGCAAAAGAATTTGGAATAAAAAAGGAATATTCAGAAGTTGAAAGCAGTTTTGAGAATAAATACTGTTGCTAGTGAAAAAGACACTGATTCTGGTATGTGGGACTCAAACTAGGATTCTCATCTTTTCCAGGAAAAGGAGGAAATATGGCTGCATTAGTACATGACAGACCATTTTTGAGCACTAGATCCCTAGAAATTCAGGTGACACTTTTTTGATGGTGTAAGGACAGTCTCCTTGTTGGCCAGATAGGTGCTTCATTCCCGAGTGAACTAAAGAGACACTATTTCAAGGATTATTATTTTTAATCAGGATAGAAATTGATATATTTGTTAAATATTTTTAACATATTTAAGTTGCATCTCTTTCCTCATTGGAAATGAGAATTCACTCTTTTTGCAAAACCCAAATTAATTTGCGCATTACTTTGAAAGTTGCAGAGGGAACTTTAAGCATTTTATATGCCTAAAAAGATCAAACCTTTCAAGTAAGAAATATTTTCCTTTATAAATCAAACATTTTGCCTAGTAACATGAATAGATTTCTGATTGTTAAGGGGAAAAGTGGTAACCTTGACATCTTTTCATTGTTTTTTTTTAGATTTCCCAGTTGCCTAAGTAAATCCATACAAAGAAAACACAGAATTACTCTGCAAATATGAAAGAATGACATCCTCTACTTCCCATTGTTTTTAACTTTGAGTTAGCCGTGGCCTTTAGCTCCCTGATGGGATGTGGTGGAAACTTTGAGGCCCCATCTTACTTGTCACTAAAAGGCACTGTATTTTTAAAGTTATACATTTACCATTGCTTTTTGTCTTCCAGTTGGAGGTTCTGTTATCTCTAGTAAAATTTAATCAGACAAATAACCTCAGTAAGTGATCAGCCAAGTAGACCTTTATAAGTATGTTCATTGAAAAGAACTATGCTCATATATTAATTAAAGCTCAATGGAAGAACCTCAATCCATTGAGCGCAGTGTTCCTGTATTTAGGAGTATCTGTAATTTTGCATCATTGGCAAGATGACGTTCCTCATTCATACTGAATTATTAGGGTTGTGTCTCTCTGATGCTGAAGTGTAGAACTCTATTTTACAACACTAGTTTTAATTCCAAGATTTTCAATGCACAAATGTGTCCATGAGATAGTAGCTCAAAATCCGCTTTCAGACAACTGAGTTTGCAGGTGTGTATTTCTTTTTGCAGTACTATTTGCTGTTTCTTTCAGTTTAAAAGTTTTGGGGTTTATCCTTTTCCTTTCTTTTTTTTACCCTTGCTTTTATTTCTCCATCAAAGTTTGGTGAGAAATTCCACAAGTGGTTGAAGACAACCACACCTCCTACTTTGGTAACTTGAAGCAGAAGTGACCACCTTGCATATTGCCACAGTTTAACCGCCTGGTAAAATGGTGCTTTTCCGTGAGCTGTGGCTCAGTGATAAATATCTCTGTATAGGATGAGTGTCAGAATGTAAGTCTGCACAACTGGAATCAGAGCTCTGCCACACACTGAGGTGCGGATGGCACTGGGATGCTGGCAAGATACCTGCATTTTATTTTTCAAAACAGAATTGTTTCCAAATTCTGAAGAGATTTATTGGTGGGCCAAATTCTGACTAAAATGACAGTCCTTCAACCCCATTACAAACTGTGGGCCCTGAGGGGTGTACCTGAGGCAGAACTTGAGCTGTTGTGTTCTCCTCACTATGGTAGAAAATAGTTTGTTGTTGGATACATGATTTGCAAATAAAAATAGTGGCAATAATATTTGTAATTTCCTGTCATTCCAGAAGGACATCAGTGTAGCTCCAGTGAGCAAGTCCCTGCCTGTACTGAACCTGGTGGCAGAGTTCTTACTCTGCCAGAGAATTTGATCTCTGGTCTGTAAGCAAAACTTACCCAGCTTCTCTTAAGGTGCACTGAAGGTGTCAGCCATTATGCTTTGGATCCCATGTTTTATGATTGCTTAATCCATAGCTAGTGCAAAAAATCTATCAATAAATGATAGTAACTTTCTAATGATGGGAGTAATGGGATAGCAAATTTATTTATTTATTTTTCCCCTTAGCTTCATGTAGCAGTGGGGGCTGTTTTCAACCAGTAGCTGCCTGCATAAAGAATATAAATTGTTGTGGCTTCAGATCATAAATGAAATCTGCACATCTACTGCTGTTCTTGAGTGGTGATACTCAGAACTTGCATTTCCAGGTTTTCAACAGGACTTCTATTTCTATGTATGTGTACCTGTGTAGTACTTAATTTGCATCTGAAGTGTGTTGGGATGTGTTCTGTTGCCTGGTGTTTTGTGGCCAAGGTTAGAGATACTGAACTGGAATCAGAAGAACCAGACTGCCACTGGTTAGCATGTAGCTCTTCAGCCAACATAATTTGCATTTCTACTTGAATGCTTGATCCAAATTATGTATCAAGCAAAATCAGAGCCATCATATACCCAGGAACATGAAAGTTGCACTTAGGTCAAACTGTGTCCATGTAATGCTGTGATCTGTTTCTAGCAGTAGTCCACAGAGTGTGCTTTGGAGAAAGATGCAAGGAATCTATTTAAAGGTACAAAAATGAGAAGAGTTTTTCATGCTCTTCTTTAGTCTGAACACACGGATTTACTGCTCGCTTGTCACAATTTTGGCATGTAATAGGATAATGATATTTTAGCTTTATCTCCTTAAAACTTGATTGCTAAGTTGACAAATGCAATAAAAAAAGTTATACTCTGGAGTGCAATTTATGAATGGAGGATTAATTTGCAAACTAGTGTTAGCACTTAGTTAGCACTCAAAACTCCACTGATGTGGATCATTTTTGTATGTGTTTCTGCAAATATTGTTGCAGGGACCAGGAACAACTGATGAAAGTGTTCTAAAAGAAAGCAAGAGGGATGGACTGTAACTAAATACGGGTTTGCATTTTGAAGAGGACTTCATGACCAGACAACTACTGCTTTTTTTTCATACACAAGGCAGATTATCCTGCCGATGGAAAAAAGCTGAGGGTAATGTTGATGTTCCAGAGGAAGGAAACATTTCAAAGCCAGGCAGATAGGGTTTTGCAAACCCAAACAGCTTTTGTTTTGCTAACAACTACACCATGAGGAAGAGTAAGTCCTGTGAACTCAGACACTGCTTTATGCTTCCATTGATCCTGCTGTAACTTTTAATTTACTTAGTATTTGTTTTCTTTTTGTCTTTTGCTGTGGAAGTGATCTGCTTTCTGCAGGATTTCAGATGAAAGGGCTGTTCTGCTTATACTGTCCATTAGTTATGTTAATGTGTGTCCTCAGTTATGGAGACTGTGTCTTGTTCCTTGATATTTAATGCATGGAACTGAGATCTGCCATGAGACCAGTCAGGTCTAATTCAGTAGTTGTGCTGCCAGTCGCAGATCCCTAAGCCTGTATGAATCATCTTAATGTTTTACCTTTAACAAAGTATGGAATCTTCTACTTTGGGGCAGCTGCTTCCTTTTTAGGAGGGTTTTATGTTTTCTGAAATACTATTGCAAGTTACAGCTCTTTAAAATGAATGTGTTAGAGCAGTAACTTGTTGGGAGCCAAGTTTTCTCCAAAGAGCAGCCTGTGTAGCCTTTTTGCCACTTTTAGTGGTACTGAGTAGAGATAACCAGCTTCGTGGGGATATTAAGAGACCACCTAGCTTTTATGATCCTCATTAATAATAAGAAAAACTCATGAAACCAGTGGAACTGCTCATTGAGGAAGCTGAGCAGTTCTCACCCTCTCACCCCTGGCTTTGGTGAGAAGGGCAAAGATGGTATTTGTCCCTGAATACAGGCACTAGTGTCAGCCTGCTGTCTTGGTAGCAAATATTAAAAAATGGAATTCTGGTGGGCAGTCTCTACTGTTGGTTCCTAGCACTAAATATTTTACTGAAAACCACAATTCGGCTGTCACTGTCTGTATGTTATAACATTTGGAAGATTTTTTTTTTTTTTATTGTATAGTACAATAAAATCAGTGAGGGTGGGAATGGAGCAGAGGGAGCAAGTCCTGCTAGCAGTCGGTGGGAGTTTTGGGAAGTCTAATGGCTTGTGTAATCCTCGGACTTAGGCCCTAGTCACAGTGTGGCCATGGGAAAATTGCCAGGCACCAAATTTTCAGAGGAGCATGATTGAAGTTCACATTCTGTAAACCCCTGAGCTCTCTTGTGAATGGCTTACAGTGAGGACTGTCAAAAAAGTGAGCTGAAATTACCATCTTTATTTTGCCAATTAAACTGAAAAGGATTTATTTTTGGAGGTTACACAGCTCTGAAGTTTTCTCCTGACTTTATCTTGGCTGTTCCAATTGCTAAGAGCTCTTACAAAGCTCTCTTGTGCTTTTTGGGCAGTAGAAACTCTCTTCTGCTATGCTCTGCTTAGGTTGCGAGACACTGTTCATGGGGTAGATTCTGCTTTGTGGGTAATCTGGCTTTGTTGGTATATGAAATCTAAGCAAACTACAGGATTTTAAGGGCTGTGGAAGTGAAATACACATGGTGCAGGTTCAGGGAATGGCAATCTTCCTCCTTTTCTTCTGTGAGCCTTTGAAGTATGCTGGGAAGTGCAGGCTGAGGGTGTTAAGAGGCAGCTTGATGTTCAGCCCAACCAGGAATTGTGTGGGTTAGGAGGTGACTCCCTGATACATTTCACTGCTCTGTTATTGTCACCTAAATTTAATCATGAGGTCAGTACCAGAGGCCAGTGGCCAGTGTGGAGTGTAAGTGTCCAGTGCTTGACTTTTAAAGTCACAATAGTAAATGGTTTTCCTTGTAGGATTGCAGAAATCATAGTTGTCTCCACAGGGACCTTTACCTGGAAAGCGCTTTGTACTAAAAGGTGGAAAACCCTAAATTTTTACATTGTCAGCTGGAGCAAAGACACCGTCTCCCTCAGTTGTGTTCAGGAGTGAGACCCTTCCTCCACAGATGACTTACAAAGGTGAACTATCATCCCCTCTCAGCATACCTGATACTTTTGGTGAATGGCTTGCTAAATTTTTTTCCCCAGCTGACTAGCATTCCAGCTCACTGGTCAGAGAATTGCCCAGTTGCATCCACTTGTGAGGATTTGCTGTGCCAGTGCTGTTCTGTTTCAGGAGAAAGGCGCCAAGGAAGTGCATTCTGTTGAGCGTATCTGAGAGCAGAGCAGTGCTTCCCTGGCTGTGGCAAATCACTTTACTTTAGGATCTAGTTTCCTCTTATCCTTGTAACAATATACTCATTAAATACACATGTGAAATATTACCTGGGAATCTTTAAATGCTTCACTACTATCAGCTTCATGACATTTTGTAAGAGTTGCAAGGACCTGAAAGTACCTCTGTTGTTTCCTCCCCCCTCATTTTGCAGAGAGGTGAGTGTGGGTGAAGGGCTTGGCATTTTTTTCATCATCTTCCCCAAAATCAGGAGGTCTCAAGCCAGCAGGTAGAATTTCTAGGAGATTCTTCTAAAGGAGGGCTCTCCACAACCCGTTCTAAAATGGCTTAATGATTTTTAAGGTAAACCAACAAGCCATTTCATGTAGAGGGAAAAGTATGGGAGAGGATTGCCAGGGTGAAGGGATTATGGCTAACAGCGTTGCTGCAAGAGGTCTTCATATCCTTAAGAGTCTGAGTTAGGTTTGGAAAACTCAAACATCTATACTGAGGACAGAACTAGGTCCAGTGGTAATGGCTTGTTTAAAAACAAATTCTTAAGCCCAGGTTGACTGTTGTAACTCAGTTTGGTTACTTTTGCCCTAGGACATGAACAGATTATCCAGAGGAATACATATGTACAGGATGTTTGCCAATTATCTTGCAGTTAATTTAAGCAGAACACAAACTCCTGACTTGGTGTACCCTAAGGTCTTAATTTTTAATCTAGCTTGGAGAGGGTCTTTTACAAGTGCTAACCTGGTTAAGGTACAGGAAAGACAGTGGTATGTTTTAAAGTGCTTATCCAAAGCCATGAACAACAAGGATGGAAATACATTGAGGGTGTGTAGAGCAGCTTGGTCTTCCTGACAGTCTCTGAAATTGTCTGACTTCATTGGAGGAGGAAAAAGCTCTTGGATCATGGCTGCTGTGTCAATGCATCCATCTGCAGAACTCAGTACTGTCTGCCGAGAGCTTGGACCTTCACAAGAAGGTTTCCTCAGGAGCCTTGCCTTCCTCTCTCCAAGTTATGCATGTCTTTATTCTCAGGTCCATAAACATATGCTTCTTAACTCTCTAAAAGTATAAAAACATGAAGATCCCTAATGTGCTGGGCCAGACAGGGGGCTTTCTGTAAACTCTTTGTAAAATAGCACTTACCACATGAGCTCTTAATTTCTTAGTTCAGAAAAGTGCATGGCACTTCCCTACAGTGCACAGCTGGGCATTTCCAGAGCCTGCTTCTTCGCACACAGTTTTTGATTGATGACTGTTAACTAAACTTTGGTTAATTAAGTTGACAATTTCACAGCTACTTTGAACAGCTCATTAACTGCAGGCTACAGCTTCTTTGCAGCCAAAACTCCACAATACATCATACAGTGTAACCTGCTGACAGGAGGGTACAACTTCCAACTCCTGCTTCAGGAGATCAGATTTATTACTGCAGTCTTGCTTCTTCTAAAACTGGTGAAGGCAGTTTTAGAAGCTAGAACTATCCCCCATTAACGGATACTGAGAATGCTTTGATCTGTAGCATAATCCCACACATAGTAGTAGGGCCATGGATACAACTTCGCATGTTAAAGCCAATGCTGTTTTACATATGTTGCCAAGCTGATAGTGATGTTGGGTGAGGAAGTGGCTGTGGCCAGGTTGCATGGATTGCAGCTCCTGTATGATACTGATTGAAGATCTACAGGCTTGGGTTTTTTTTCCTTCTTTTTTTTGTTCAGATGATCATACTTATGCAATCCCCTGTTACTCAGCTCACTTAAAAAGAGGGAAGAGTACATTGTTATCTGTTACTTTATAAGTTGTTTTTGTGCTTTGTCCTTTCCCCCTTTCTCCCCTGATAGTATAGAAAAATCTAGTCTGAGAAACACCTCTGTTGAAACACCTGCTTAAAGGCAATGGAGACTGAGTTTGCCTTAAAGGCAATGGAGACTGAGCTTGCCTTAAAGGCAATGGAGACTGAGCTTGCTGACTGCAACTTAGCAAGCCAGGTTCTTCAGCTTGGCCTGGAGAAAGAGTAAATAATCCTTCCAAGAAATTTTCAGATCTCGGCTGCCCATGATCTTGAAAGATCCCATCAATTGTGACAGGAACACGTGTCTAGGTTCTCAGGTGATGAGGCATTCTCTCATCTCAAATGTTAATGTTGCAACGCTCTGTTCTATACGTTGGTGATTTCCTACTGATGTGGCTATGGTAAAGCCCTGCTGTAACTGCAGCAATACTGGTACTGCTGTGCTCATGACAGCATAGTTTTTGCCATTTGAGAGAACAAATACAGTGGTGTAACTTCTTCCACAATAGAAAACTTTCCTGTATTTCTTGACTTGTGGAGTTACACTTAGGGCACACTTCTAGTTTATGCAAAGTCTTGATGCAGTCAAGGTCAGGCCTGTATGAAGAATGTTACCTAGCCTAGAAATGTCAGTGAGGGATTTGGGGTTTTAGTGATATTTTATACTGGAAAAAAATCTGTTATGGATGTAGTAGTGGTAGTGGATGGGGGAATGTGCTTTTGTTAGAGTAGCTTGTTTCAGCTGAGGAACTGGTATAAAATACACCAGCAAAACCAGATTTGGTAGTATTACCTCCATTTGCAGTACAAAAGTTTCCTGGGACACTTGTTATACCTATGCCAGTACTTAAGGACTGTGGAGGTGAAATGGAAAGGAAGTGAGAACCTGGTACAAAGTCAGCACATGCCACGCTTTTCATCCTTGTTGAGCCTTTGGGCTGTTACAGGTTCTGGCAGCTGATGTCTCTGACCCACTTGCCTGCTTTTATGATGCCTTTGCAGCAAGAATTTGAGACAGAGAGGGCTCCAAGGAACTCTGTTAGCACTCTGCATGCTGCCATGACAGAGGTGCTTTTTTGGAATTTTTCCTCTTTTGGCCAGATGGATTTAACAGGAAATAGTTTGGTCGAGATATGAAATCATAATGTGGGGATTTGCAAACCTTTGGTAAGGAAAGGCTTTTTTTTGTCAGCAAGGCTTTGTAGGCTAGACCAGGCAGTAGAACAGAGGGGAACAGTCCTTGAATTAGGACAAATAGATGATTGTTAATGGCCTTTGTCCTCTGTTGCTGTTTGTGTGCTTTTGCTGTAGTGCACTGCTCTTCAGAACAGGCTTGTAAGTGCGTGGCTCTGTGTTCTGCAAGTTAAGGTTATTGAGGAAAAGTTGAACTCTCAGTTAATTGATGATATTGTTTAGAACAAATTTAATAATTACCTCATGCTTGAATATGGGACAAATTATTATTGTACAGAAGATACTGAATTACCAGGTGTGATTTGGTGACGATTTGTTGGTCATGCAGAAGGGCAGCTTGTGATACAAACGTTGTCATGCCAGAGCTGCTTCTGCAGCAGAGCTGCCATTTTACTGCCTGTTTGTGCTTGACCTTGTTACTTTGGCTTCCATGGTGGTCTGTAGTTTTTCTTTAACTTGTTCCTTTATGCACAGCATGGGTTTCTTTTTGCAGCCTCTATTCTTCCTTTTGCCATTGTCTTACATCTTCAGCAGCCATTTTCATGTTTCTAATGCTTATGTATGCATGTATCTATATTTTTGGGGGTCACAAGTAGCATGCATCCTCTCACTAACGAAACTCAGAGCAGCTCCTCTCAGTAGTTTGGTTTTTGCTTAAATGAAATGTTTCATTGGGTGAAGGTCATTGAGGAACCTCTTCCCATCGGCATACAACACTATCCTAGAAATGATAGAATCTTTCTTGTTTACAAAAAAGCATAGCTAGTAAACAAATCTCTCCCTGAAAAATCTTTAGTTAGTACACACAGTGTGCTCTTCATAATTTACACCAAGGTCAGTGGCTCTTAAAATGCCATTCATATAAATCAATCTGATACTGGAGGAGTGTTTTCATAGATGTGTTTGCAATCTCAAGTCAACAAAAAAAAAAAAATCATTTTTTTCTTTTATTTCATCTAAAATTCAGTAAACTAATTTCTGATGTGCCATACTAGAAAAAAGTTTTTCATCAGCTTTCAAACTTGCAGTGCTGTTCTATGCTTAAAATGTTTTCCTCATTGATATTTGAAATTGTGGGTATGTTCTTGTGTTGCTTAACCAAAATAAGTAACATTGTGGGGAAAAAACAATTTTGTTTTTCATAACACAAAGCATAATTAGATGATGTGTAAATTATTTAATGATAGTTTGTGGATGTGAATTTTAGTTATTTAAATATGAATAGGCTGTCATAAATGATACTGAGCGTGGACTCTGTCTTGTATGATTCAGCTGCTGCTGACAATTTCATAATAAAAATCAGACATTTCCCATCTATTTTTATAACCATGCCAGTTCCGATACTTGCTGTAAAAAGGGAATAAACAGTTGTGATTGAACTGAACTTCGATCTGAAATGGAAATGGATTTTTTTCTCCTTACTAGGGATCTTGCAGTGGCTTCCCAAAGTACTGAAGCTCAAGCTAGTTTTGTGACAGCTTTCTCTTGGACAGGGGCTGAGTGAAGAAATTGTTACTGTTCCTCCAGATGCATTCCCAACAAGAGCCATAATTTCATTTTTTTAAAGAGGGTCATGTTCATTGTGTCTCTAATTAACTGCTCTTTTACATCTTTGCACTTGAACAGTTGGTGACCATTACAGAGATGACTGAATAGTGATCCGTGAGTGCCACCTTGCTTATGGAGTTGCATCAGTAGCTTGGCCCCCAGCAATTCCTTTTTGGTTTCTTGTGAGTAGGGTGAATAGACTGAGAGAGCCCTGAATCTCTTCTTGATTGCATTGAAGTTGGGACAAAGTTTCATTTAAGTGGTATTATGCAAGTAAAACAAAGAGATGTGCTGGCCTCTGAGGTGGAGCCTCTTTGCTTCTCTCTTTGTACACGTGTTCTGGGCCAAGCTGATACTTGAAGCCCATAGAATTAATGGAAAGGCTGGTTTTCAGAGAGCTGTTATATTAATTGGTTTTGGCGATTTTTTTCCTGTCTGATGTATCCCTATGAAGACCTGGAGGGCTGTACTGGCTTTAGCCTACTGAGGTCTTTTGGTGCCACGTTGAAGCTCCGGTGTGTGTGCATGGTGAACTAAGCAACCTCAGTCTCTGTGCTGTGCTCAGTCCTCATATGCCCTGGGATCAGGAATCCCCTGCCTGTTTTCATGTTACTCACGTGATTTTCTTTCACACTTGGAGTACATCTTTCTGTCAGCATTCACGGTTTTTGAAAACATTTATCTTTTTAGAGAAAGCATTACTTGATTCTAACTGTTTTTAGTAAAATAGTACCTTTTAGGGCTAAAGTAGGTATTTCTAAGCCTTACAACTCCTTTCCAAGTGAAGGCTAGCATCAGAGAATTAGAAATTACCCAAAAGAAACTTACACAGTCACAGCAGATATAGCCCAGATAAACTAAGAGAGTTGCTTGGGGAAAGCTGTCAGTATTTTCAGTGATTGTTTTTATAACCACCAGATTCCTCTTTCAAAAATCCTTGAGATTGATCACATTATGCCTTGGCAAAGACTTTCTGGATCTCGGATGATGTTTTAGTTGTGGGTTTCATTGCTCAGATGGGAAGATAAGATGGTCAAATAGAAAAACATTCACTTTGAATGATGTATAATGGCCAGTCAAGGACATTGTTAGCTTGTCTGCTTTGTGAAAGATAAGCAACTGTGGTGCAAGGACTACACATGGTTGTTAGTTTAAAAATCCTCATTTAGCTTTGTCTAAGTTATAGGAGCTTTTTGTCTGTGACTGGAGCTGTGGTTATTTTTGTTTAATGATACGTCTTCTCTGTGTTAGCAGCAGTAGCACACAGTTTGTACAGGTTTTTGCAACTGCTTTTGATAATCAGTCTGGAGAAGTGGAACGAATCAGTGCTAACAAGAAATCCCATCTTAGAATGTAAACTCATTGGGACAGGGATCATTCTCCTGTATGTTTGTAGGGCTGTTGTACACTTCAGTGCTTACGTAGTACAACTGTGAAAACAAAACCAGCCATGATGTTGTCAGGAATGAAACTCTTGGTTAATTTGCTCTTGATAAAGGCATACTTTTTTTTAAAAGACATAAACTTGTTCTTGTGTATGTGTCATGGTTTAAGAAGAAGAAAAATGACTGCTACTGCTGAACCCAGGACAGTATCCACCCCTTATTCTATACCATTCACGTCATGCTCAGATCCCACCTTTTCAATATACCATCACTTATATATATATGTATATATACCTTCACAGAGAGAGAGGGGGGGATCATTCCCAAGTGCATGGACCAATCCCTATAAAGCTGACGAGTCCATCCGGCCCATGATGTCAGCTCCATCTCTCGTAACAGCCTTTCAGAGCAGGAGAGGCTGTGTGCAGTGTTGGATCGTTGCCTGCTGATGCTGATCGTTCCTTTGCCACAGAATTTGTCTGGATTCATGAAAGTTCATTCTTTGTTAGGATGATGGTCGGAGGGAAGACAGGGCCAGTCGCTGTTGACCTGAGACATCTAGTTAGTGGGCTATGAAAGTGCTACATAGCAGGCAACAGCATACAGTTGAGTTCATTGGCTGTTTTTCCTCTAAAATCAAATCCCCTTGAGGTATGCATTGGACTTCCATATCTTCCCGCATTACTCACCAAGTATATCCATGTCCCCAAGCAAAAGCAATCCCACAAGTGGGTTTGCCTTTCGCTGGAGCAGGAATAACCCAGACTGTCATCCCCAGTGAATTCTTTATGTGCACCACAGGAACTTTATCCCCCCTCTTCAGTATGTAAAAGTTCTGACTGAGCTGGGACAGCCCTGTTGGCAGATCCTTTGGTGTTGACCAACCAAAGTGGCCTTTGGTGAGTGTGTATCCCAATGCTTGAAAGTCCCACCACCAATTGCTCTCAGTGTAGTTTTGACAACCCGTTGTACTGTTCGATTTTCCCCAAGGCTGGACAGTCATGAGTGGCAGGGTGTGTGGGATAGTAGGGGCAAGTATCCAGGCCAGTGGGTCCCTCCAATGCTTTGGAATTTCACCACTGAACAAGTGAAAAATCCAGAAAAATTAGTACAGCACTTAAATGAGGTGTGTTGTCAGTCTGGTCATACCAGAGAGGGACAAATCATGGCAATGTGCTAGGGCTTGGTCTATGCTTGGTCTTCAACACTATCCAGCACCTTCAAAAGGAAAAAAAATGTCCCTGGATCTGAGGGCAAAGCAACAGACAGCGCAGCTACTCCAGCTCCAAGCACAGCAGCTACACCACCCCCAGCGACAAGGACAGTAGCTACTCGAATTTCGGCAGCTAGTCAGGGGCTTACGGCCACACCACCCTGAAAACACCCAATCTCGTACATCCCTGTTACTCGGCTTGATGTGATAGATCATCTCTACAATGGCTGATTCACTGGGAGACTGGATGCCTTTCTCTAGAGTAGTCCACTTGGCGGAATGACCCATAACATCGTCCTTGTATGGAAACCTTTCTTTCACAGTTGCCAAGAGCCACTTCCAAAGGCTGAGGGACTGTTTCTCTCTTGCAATTGCTTTGTCAATTCCCCCT
>JANRGW010030284.1:0-10887 GCA_024733675.1 Psilopsiagon aymara | reverse complement strand
CTGCTATGAGGTCTCCACGCAGCCTTCTCTTCTCCAGGCTGAACAGCCCCAACTTTCTCATCCTGTCTTCATACAGAGGTGCTCCAGTCCCATGATCATCCTCATGGCCCTCCTCTGGACTTGTTCCAACAGTTCCATGTCTCTGACAACATCTCCCAGAATGATTTAATTTTAAGCTGGCATCTGCAGCAGAAGTTTAAATCTCAACCTTCTAAAGTTTTGCAAATGGCAGACAACTGAAAGTAGGGTTTGAAAATATTAAGCACCTGATCAGTCTTCAGATTAGTAACACTGAGGAGTCCCATCTGTAACATACCTACAAAAAATCCTAAAGAGAGCTTTTTGCTTGTTAGATAAACCTAACAAGAAGAGGGTAAATTATGCAACACATGAAGACATAAAACTCTCAAACCAGCTGGTACAACCATTGGAACTATAACAAGTCCCTTCATAGAGTCCAGTAAAGCCGTTTCAGTTGAATGAAGTTATTACACCTCCTGTAGAACTCTCTTGGAGAGATCTTCCAAATTTAGTGGACCACTGGGACAGTCTCCTCCAAGATTGCACACACTGTCAGCTTCTCTGGGGCGGTAGAGAAGAGGGAGTCGCTGGAGTCCCTGACGCAATAACCTGGTTTGTGGGAATCTCTACTGCCTGTTTATTTAGGAGTTAAGCAGACAGGATGGATGCTCTGACATCAGTGGAAATCCATTCCAAGCTGTCCACAAGGTGTCCAAAACCACAAGGTATCTACCAACTCATGCTGCCCCAACTCACCTCACTGTGTGTAACCTGCTAGCAACATGAGGGGAGTTATGTTGTGCCTTTTCAAAAATTACATGCTGTGACTATTTTTTTAACATTTGCTTTTTCGAAGTGGTTTTGAAACTGGGCTTGAAACGGTGAATCAACATGTACAATCTCAGCCGCCTTAAGCAGTGAATAACAGTAACGCTTCTTGGACTTCAATCAAGACTCGCTCTTGAGAAAGGATTACCGGAGATAAGAGCAGATCTGCATATGAATTTCTACCATGTCTGCAGAAATATTTTGAAAAACAGGAAATGGAAATAAAGAAGGTGATCTCCAAAATCTGCAACAGCAACCTAGGAGCAGAGAGAAGAGCTTGGAGGGTTGAAAGCTTCTGAAAAAAAAGATAAACAAACTTCCCCTGGGCTTTAAAGGTAGGAACTAAAACCTAGATGAAAGGCAGGAAAGTGAAGCAAAGCATGAAGAGCACAAGACATACCCAGTAGAGCAAGGAATAAGTATGCAGAGCAACTAGAGACATGAAAGTGTGTCAAAGTAGACAGAAAATAAACCAGGTAAAGGCATGTTGAGTCAGTTGGTGGATGAAAACTTGGGAAGAAACCAAAGCTGTCCCAAAAGTCAGCCTATCTTGGACAATACCACATCACAATGTAGCTTTTGGACATGCACAAAGAAAGCAGCAAACAAGGTTATTGGGCAGAAAAGTCATGGTGGAGACTGCCTAACAGAATAAAAGGTCTTCCCAAAGCAATTCAGTGCAAGATTTCACCTTCAAGGAAGTAAAAGGGTTGGACAGATATTAACACGTCAAATTTAGTTGCGCCTCTGTGGGCTATGGTTAAATCTCCTTTAACACCCCAAGTGAAACAAACCTCTTGCAAAGCACACTGCTAACATTCCCCATGAAAGGAGAAGTAAATTATTACTGTCTGGCTTGCTAATTAATTATCCCAGAAAAACTACTCTGCCTTTGCAGGGATGTTAATTCTCAACTATTTTCTCTTGTGACCTTCACAAGTAAACTCTGCAACCAAAGCAAATTAAGTGGGTATCTTTTTCTTACATCCAAGTAACTCCTGTCTAGGAGAATATAAAGCCAAGGGGATGGGGTGGGGGGTGGGTGTTGTTAGTATGATTTTTATTGTTCTAAGGATTTTTGTTAATGCTGGAACATAGAGGACCCACTCTGTCCTGGCTTTGGCTTGGACAGAATTAATTTTCTTCATATTAGCTGGTACGGTGATGTGGGCTTTTTTATTTAGTCTGAGAATAATGTTGGTAACACAGAGATGTTTCAGTTGCCACAAAAGAGTGCTTACTCTAAGTCAAGGACTTTCCAGTTTTCCAAGCTCTGCCAGTGACCGGTTGCACAATAAGCTCAGAGGAAGCAGAGATAGGACACCTGACACAAACTTGCCAAAGGGATATTCCATACCACAACATGTCATGCCCAGTATAAAAACTGGGAGGAGCTGGCTGGGAAGCCACTGTTCTTTGGGGTCAGGCTGGTCATCGGTCAGCAGGTGGTGAGCAATTGTATTGTGCATCACTTATCTTTCTTGGGTTTACTTCTCTCTTTTTGCTGTCTTTCTTTCCATTACAATTGTTATTATATTATTAACATATCTTATTTTATTAAAATTATTAAACTGCTCTTGTCCGAGCCTATGGGGTTTGCCTTTTTTCAAATTCTTCTTCCCATCCCACTGGAGGTAGGAGTGGGGGGATTTGAGCGGGTGGCTGCATGGTATTTAGTTGCCAGATAGGGTTAAACCACAATACACTTCCATGTGGAGATGCACATCCTCAAACACCATGTAAAACATCAAAGGATATATACATATATACACATCCTTAGTTTCCAACATCTTTACAACTGTAACGCAGATGTTCAGGGGTACGGATAGGTGACCTCCAAAACCCTCTCCCGACCTCAGTGATTCTATGACCGTATAAATTACTTCTGATGCGAGGTTTTTTTCAGCCTAAAGATGTGCAAGTGGGATTGTGAAATCTGCATTGGCAAGCAGCATATAATGAGTTTGGTTGCAATAAGGCTGTAAGACCATGTTAAAATCTGCAAGATAGTGAATAAAGCTGCCAGAGAAACCTCTTAAAATAGGGTGTGAGTTAGGCAAACAAAGATACAAGGACTCAAAGAGACAGCTACGAAGCAGAGAGAATAGGAAAAAAACACAATTAAAGTCAAACCAAGTTGGTTGTTTTTTTTCCAAGATTCAATTTTGTCTCAATAAATATTTCAATTTCAAAAGCAAACAAACCCAACAAACCTCAAATACACACTGCTTTTTCTCCAAGCAAGTAATTTTGTGGCATGATGCTGTCCACCCTGCCAAGCTGCGATGTTTGAATGTTTGTCTCAAATTCCTATTTTTGCTGAGTGGCAATTAACCTGGAACTGTGACTGCAACACTACAAGTGCAAATTGCCCCTTTCTGGTACTCTTGTGCTCTTGTGAGCGTGACTCACAAATGCATTTGCACAATGACAGATATAATGTACAGGAGTCTACTGCAATGGAAGGTTCACAGGAACTAGACTACACTTAAAAGAATAAATTCAGCCAGTGAGTAATTTATTACCCTAGCTAAACATCACCAGCCAGCTCACCCTCAGGTACAGGTGCTTTCAGATCAGGTATATCAGAGATCCCATTGGATAAATCCACACTTGAATACAAGATCTTGCTTCTTCAAGCTGTTCACATGGTCTTTAGTAAATGGGCCACAGCAGTCCCTCAGGCAACCTAGAGCTAGGTTGGGAAGTGTGAACAAGCTCCAGATGTATTTTGAAACTCTTTGGTAAATGGTACACCACCTTTCAAAATAGGAAGAAACCAGTTATAAAGAAGGGAGGACTCAAGAAGGTGGGCCTGAAACACAGCAGCTGGACTGGGAGCTGGATGAAGGAAGCTGGCTCTGCTCTCAGCAGTACAAGCATGTCTGGCTTATTATGGTCTCCAAACTGCACACTTTGTTCTCTAAAAAACAAAGAAACGGACAAGAAACTTTACACTCTTCTTTAGAGTTTCCATAACAACATTTTTGTTGCTAACATATTTCAAATGCTGAGAAATCCTGATTTATTTTTTTCTCAGGCCTTCTAAGAAACTTAGTTAACTTCATCTCTCTTACAGCACAGTGATGTTTTCTGTTGAATACATACAGAAAAGATAGATTTTGTTCACCTGCCCTAAACAGCTGTTAGATCGTGCTACCCAAATTTATTTTCATTGCAAACCCCCTCCCTTGCTCTTTAGAGCTCTGGCTTTCATTTCCTGGCTTTTCAAACTGTTTTGGAAGGTTTTCAAAATGTTAGGGAACGAAAGAAAAAATAACGTTGAAGCTATATACATACAAAACAGTGGAATTGACTAGTCAATTTTAATTTATTCTTTTAATTAAAATGAAAACCAGACTTGGTATGCAGTGTGGTAACTGATTTCAGGAGATGCTGTCACTGTATCTCTTATGAAGCACCCCAGAACAAAACCAGAGGTTGAGATCCCTTTGAACAGCAACACCATCATTCCCTTCTCTCCCTTTTCACCCATGATAATCATGTGCTTGAAAGACAATGATAAAAGAACAGATACGTTTTTTTAAAAACTGAGAAAGTTACTTCTCACAAAAGTTGAAAATTCACAAAATCAGAAGACTAAAACAACCTGGTTTATTTTATTTGGTCCTTCCAACTCATACTGCTTGGCCAAGCAGAGAGATCAAAGCTAGTCTGGGTAAATGCCTTTGCCTCAGCAGCTCTCTACCAGCTGTGGTGGCAAGTAACATGAAGGACTCTGGCCTAAGCATGTGACATTTGCACAGGCTCCATCCTTATAGTTTTTTAGGTCCAGACTGGATAAAGCTCCAAGCAGGCTGATCTGACCCCAAAGCTTGCTTGAATAGGAAGCTGCACTTGAGAGATATTGAGGTCCCTTCTGACCTGAAGTATCCTACAGTCCTATCTTCTTTATCTATAAAAAGGAGCTAAGAGGACTGTACAATTATATCACTACTGTACCTAATTAAAGATGCACATCTGATGGGGAAAAAAGAAGCATTCTTGATATTTCCATTGTCTCTCTCTTTGGAAACATGACACATCACAGTGTTCCATGAGCCAAGTAACATGTAAGTCTACACATAGGACTACAAATACCATGTTCACAAAGCATCACTCCTCTTCTCCCCTATTTTCCAGGTTTCACTGGTAAATAAGTATCTGAGATGAGACTGAACTACAGCCACCTTCATGGGCTGGCAGCTGGAAGAAAAGCTCAAAGCATAGCCTGGGCCAACAGGCAAAGTTCTCAGTTGAATGACTCAGATGAAGCAGGAAAATGGTTTGAGTAGATCAGTGTTTTCAGTTGACATTTTCAATAAGGTTTCTGAGTTACACAGAACCAGCAGCATTTTGTTTTCATTTCTTGTCCAGACACAAAAAAAGTTTGGAACAATTGGCCAATAAAATTCAGTAACATTTTTGACAGCAAGTGCTACTGATAAAATAGGACTTCAAAATTTTACTCTTACCCCTGCCTGCAAGGCAAAAAGTGAACAATTTCTTCTGAAAACAAACCCTTTTCCATTTATAATTCTCCACCAAGAGGGGCCCTGCTGGATTTCCAACCACCTGAAAAACAAACTTGGGAACTTTCATTAGTTACTTTAACCTTCTAAACTGGGAAACCAGTTGCCCAACACACTGGAGTAACTCCTCTTTTAGATGGCTGCCAGTCCATCCTACTTGTTAAATACATTCCCAGTTTTCCCCCAAGTCATGATCTGCAGCAAGATCCTTGAGATGAGGAGACTGAGTGATTAATGCTTTCATCTGCCAGGGCATGCAGTGCTTGCATCCCAGTAGGCTCCTATCAAGCAGATGAGATCCTTGCAGGCACCACAGTGGGACTTCTTTTGGCACATCAGCAACATTCTCCAGAAGAGGTACATATAGCAGTAATGCTGCTCTCTTTAAGCTTTATGCATAAAGCATCTCCACCAGGAGCATGAGTGAATATGGTATTGAATGTAGCTGCTTTAAATCTTGGCAGGTGAGAATATCCTTGCTACACCTCCAGCTGGTATTCAATCACTTTACAGAAAGGAGTGAAATGATCCAGAGACTCTCCACTGATTTGAGGCAGAAATACCTGCTGAAAACAAAACCATCTGATTCACTGCACAGAGCAAGGTTAGGAGGAGGAGAGAACTGCAGCCAGCCATGTGTCCAAGAAAAAGTCTATCACTGGAAATGCAGCACAGGGAAATATACTATTAGAGCAAATTGAGATGGCAGAGTTTTTTTTCCTATGAGCCTGAACACCTTTCAGCACTGTAAAGAAGGAAAGGAATGTGCTATATGGGGACTTGGAAGCTGCTCCCCTTCTAGTTTCTACACTGCAGCCTCACAGAAAGATGAATGCTTGTTATTTAGTTATTTCAGCTTGTTATTTAGTCTACTTTGCACTGAGAAGACTCCTAACTCTGATTAAAGATCTCACTCTATGAGTGAAGGAAAGAGAGTTTACAGAGTTTACAGCTTTTTTTCTGCTAGGGAGAGAGGGGAAAATAGCATCAATGTCTCAGCAGAAATTTCATTAAAAATGTCAAGTGTGTCATAAACTATCCAGAACAATCAAGAAGAGAACTGGAAATATGAAAAACTGTCAGTACCAACCAAACCACTGAGTCCTCAGAGACCCCCACATGCTTGGAGGATGCAGGTTTCAAAATAAAGTTGCAGAGGACACGTACCTAATAACGACTTCCATTTGTTCAATAGATTTTGCTCCTGTATTGCCCTGTACAGTTTCTCACATTCACTCTCCAGTCACACTGCAAATGAGCATAGCTCTAAGATCTCCATGGCTATCCAGAGCAAAAGTTGGGCTGTTTTCTTCTGCAGTATACAAGAACAGGTACAAAAAAATCAACAGTTCACTGAGCAACAGGGAAAGCATGCAAGACATGTAGGTTGGATTAAACAGTCATTCTGCCTTGCCTGTGACTAAAAAGACATAAAAACCCCAGTGGGAATGCTTTGGGAAAGCGAGATGATTTAGGCTACACTTTCTTCCTTTCTCTCAGCTAAATATGATCCTGTCCCTGCTTTCTCCAAGGGTGTATGAAATCACTACAGGAAAATCAAAAGAGAGAGCAATGAGCAGAAATGGTTTGCATACAACTCAAAGGAAAAAGAAGGCTGAGCTGGATGTATTCTTTGCCAACCAGACAGGACCATCTGCATTTCCTTGCTGCAGATCAGGCAGTCTCACAGCCAGAAAAAGGATTATGAGGCTGAAAAGAATCAGCTAAAATACAGAGCCGTGTTTCCTTGAAGGCCATGTATGGATGCCTCATTCCAGACAGCAGCTGATAGCTGAGCAAGGGAACAGGGGAGCTGTTTTGGAAAATAGTGAGGATTTGATAATTTGGAAAAAAATATACACACTATGAACTTGAGGAGGTTATTCTATTCAAAGAATAAAAAGTAGGAAGACAGAGAAACTAAATATGTAAAATAGAGTCATTACTGTGAGGCAGAGAAAAGGCAAATTCACCATCTAGGAGCTAGCTATTTAATGCCATCACCTAAGAACCAAGCTGGCAAGTCTGAGGCAAGAAAACAGGGATTAATGTAAACTAAGCCTTTCATTATCATTCCCCTCCTCTTGCAGACCTGCATATTTACTTTACATAGAATTTGTTCCTAAAGCAGCAAAGACAGACACACTGCTAAAGGGTGTCATGAAAGATGAAAAATTGTACAGTTACGTGCTTGGTAGGCTTAGGTGATACCAGCATGTGAGTCCAAAAAGACACTTCCCATATACAGAAACTAGAGCACAGGCATGTCTAGCTTAGATTTCTAAAATAAGACTAGAACTAGCTCAGACTTATGCTTTTCTTGAAAAAAGGGCCAGTCTACTCGGCTTGTGTTTTGGGAACACCCAACAAAGCAGACCTTTTCTCAGCAGATACCACCAGGCCAGCTTGGTCTTGTAGTGGTAAGCACTTAAAAGTCATAGAATCATAGAACAGTTTGGGTTAGAAGGAACCTTAAATATCATCTAGTTACAACCCCCCTGCCATGGGCAGAGACATCTTCCACTAGACTAGGTTGCTCAAAGCGTTCTTCTTTTAATCTTACTTTCACCAGACTTGCATTTCATTTTGTTCAGAAAATCCAACATTGTTGAATCCACACCAGTATGGAAAACATGGACCAGAAGAGTCTGTCCAGTAGAATGAATCTCTGCAGTTAGCAGAGATATATCATCTCGCAAGGCTGCTGAGGATTTCTGAACCAGACCAGGAATGGGAAAAAATATGTGTATATAAGAACTACACTGTTCTTTGGAAAAGTAAGCTTAGAATAGGGGGTAGCAGTGTTTCTGGGAATAGACATCCTGGGGACTGGGGATCAGACTAACAGGGGCTGCTCATGTTGTAAACATGGTTAATATTCCACCTCCTCCACAGACAAGACAACCTAAAAGGGATGTGAGGACGTTCGGAGAAATTTTATACAATATTGGGTACCATCCACTTGAAATATCAAGGTAAGACTAATTATTTATTGTTATGAGTCTTGATGGGTGATCACTGCTAGAGAAGAAGATTGCTTTGCTCTTGTTTAAAATCAAAGCTGACAAATGGGAAAATTACAAGATTGGAAATGTTTTGTAATACAGAGGGATGAGATTTCTCAGTCAAATGTATTTCAAGTTTCTTCTGAAATCACAAGCAAAATGTGTTTTAATTAGTTTTGCATACATAAAGTATACGCTGGACTTTCCAGTAGCAAATCTTCAGTTCGTTTGTTGTAGCTGCAATCTGCACTACTCCAGGTTAATCCAATGTGAGCTCTTTAAAAATCTGAAATGCAGCTTCATGTTTACAAATCAGCCAGTTGACTTGGCCCGGTCAAATGTGATTTATTACTGTCTGTAGACATCAGAGAGAAGCAAAAATCAGCACATTGACATTAACTAATGAAGGTAATACAGACTGGCAAGTCCCATTTTGCTTCTGCATTATGTCGCCAGCCTGTTGACTCTGTAAAGAGGGAAAAAAATACCTGATATTACTCTCTCGGCATGCAATTTCAGAAAATAAAGCAGACAGATCTTATGATCTGCCTACAAATAATTTTTCAGCTCACAGCCTGCAGCTTTGTGCTATGTGGTGCGAGGAAGCATGTTTTCCCCAGTAAGCCAGAAGTTTTAGTACTCCTATTCAAAGGAATAGTACATGAAAAAGTGAAGGGGCCAAACATCAAAGCCAAACTTATCAACCACTAGTACACAGGCCAACAAAATCAGACTAGGGAGTTTTGAATTCAAATGGGAATACGGCTGGGCATGTTTGAAATTATTTTCACATGGCAAATACATGCTTTCATGTCCACACTCCAGGGCAAGCGCCTGCAGATGCTAACAGGTATTATGCAGAAGACTAAAGCATGAGTACCTAATGCTAAATACTGGCAATTCAATTCTCTGTCAGTACTGTCACAGAGATGGCAATTACAACCCTTTTACTCTGCTTGACCTCACACTTATTCCTGTCTAGAAACTTCAAAACTCTTAGTTATCCACATACTTCCCTGTGCCACACTGAGAAGCTGTATGCTTGTTTGGAATACTGCAGCACTTACTGTAAAAACACATACCAAAGACTCATCCAAAGATTTTACTAAAATGCAAAATGATACATCACGTCTTTCATCATGAAGCCTTCTGCAGAGAAAAAAGTCCATTCCCCTGGGGTCATTCCTGGAGCTAAACCCAGGACCTCTACTGGGTAATCACTGGCACCAAGTATTTTTGCTCTCAATTTATTCAGGCTAAAAGGCTGCAGGCTTTTCTCCCCAGCATTGATACACAGACACCTATGCTTTTTATCCATTTCTCACAAATGCCAGCTAAGTCAGGTGATGCATTTGTTAGAAAGCATCATATGAAATGGAATCGTCTTTCCATACAGCATTTGAAAGGGCACTTCAAAGCATCTACATTCAGACAGCAGAGCATGCGATGCCTTCCACATACTTCTAAAACTGCTTCTATCCTCTACTGCAAGCAAAGAAGCAGCTTTTATCAGACCAGGTACCATGAGGTAGCCAAAGAGGCTGTGTGTCTCAGTCACTTGCGCTGCAAGGACCATTTGTTCCCCAAACATCTTCCTGAGGAACAGGAAGTACATGATACCAGAGCTCACAGACTACTTTGGGTATGAAATTCAGAGGAAGAATCAAGCCCTCATTAATATACAGCAGACACACCAGTGACAGGAGCTCTCTGTGAATACACATGCTTGTATAAATCAGGGTAAGCTCACACTAGACTGAAGCCCATAGCTGAAGATTAAAATTGCAGAAGGGAGCATTAGTTAAGGAAGCACATACACGAAAGAGCTAGAAAGGTTACAGACAAATGTTTCTAAAAAGAAGCAAAAAACCCACAGAATCATCCATAAATCTCATCTCCTTTACTTAATCTCCCTGAGTGCAGATGGAGATGATGTTCTCCAGGAAGCTAGGGACCAGGATAGCAAAGCAAAGGCCCACCAAGAATTGAACTTGCCTAGGGATGTTAAAGGTAACAGGAAGGGATTCAATAGGTACACAGCGAATAAAAGACAGGCTAGGGACAACGTGAGCCCCCTCCAGAACCTATTGGGAGAACTGGCTACCCTGGATTTGGAGAAGGCTGAGGTTCTTAAATGACTTCTTTGCCTCGGTCTTCACTAGCAAATGCTCTGACCACACCACCCAAGTCTTGCAAGGCAGACACAGGGACAGTGAGAATGAAGACCCTGGGCACACTGTAGGAGAGGATCTAGTTTTAGACCATCTTAAGAACCTGAATGCACACAAGTCCACGGGACCTGATGAAATTCATCCACGGGTCCTGAAGGAGCTTTCAAACGAAGTTGCTAAGCCACTGTCCATCATATTTGAAAAATCATGGCAGTCAGGTGAAGTTCACAACGACTGGAAAAAGGGAAATATGACCCCCATTTTCAAGAAGGGGAAAATGGATGACCCAGGGAACTACAGAGCAGTCAGCCTCACCTCTGTGCCTGGCAA
>JANRGW010030283.1:0-11936 GCA_024733675.1 Psilopsiagon aymara | reverse complement strand
TCCAGGCTGAACAGCCCCAACTTTCTCAGCCTGTCTTCATACGGGAGGTGCTCCAGTCCCATGATCATCCTCTTGGCTCTCCTCTGGACTTGTTCCAACAGTTCCATGTTCTCTTATGTTGAAGACACCAGAACCGTACACGGTGCTCCAAGTGAGTTTTCATGAGAGCAGAGATGCAGAATCATCAAGTTTAATTCTAACTGGCCTTAGCTTTCTTAACCCAGTCCCTAGCTTCCCATACAACATTCCTGTATTCTTCCCTGGCTGCCTGTCTTTGCTTCCACCTTTTATAAGCCTCTTTTTTTCCTTCAAAGTTTCCTTAGTAGCTCCTTATCCATCCAAGGAGGCTTCCTGGCCCTCCTGCTGCAGTTACTTCTAGTTGGGATGCAACATTCCTGAGCTTGTAGCAGGTGATCCTTGAATATCAACAAACAGTCTGGCCCCTCCCTTCCCTCCAGGGTTATATCCCATATATTATATTCTCATTTGTCCATTTTCACTTACTGTCTGACAGAAATGCATATTTCTCCATTTTGCAATCCTCACATGTGTAAGTGGTACTTTATTTAAGGTGGCTGTTTTCTTCTGGGGTGCTTAATTTTATTTTTAGTTCTTCTTCCTTCCCATACATTTTTTCTTTTCCATAGCCTGACCTACTTACTTGGTCAGAAAGAGTAGAAAACTGATTTGAGTCAAGATCTTACCCAGACCTGCTTCCTGCACTTATGTCTGATTATCCGTTAACTCTGTCCTTACATAGATTTTTGTCTGTGTGTTTTGTAAACAACAAAAGGAGTTGTAACATTTAATGTAGAGTTTTTTTTTTTTTCATATTAATTTTAAGTCAGAAGGTCTTCATAATCCTAAAACAGTTGGCACTGAATCTTAAATTTAACTTTCCTTGTAACTAACTTTGGAGTATTTTAATCTTATTGAATATAAAGTGTATTTGAAATGTTCTTTTTGGGTATTGTGTGTTGCTAATACTACTTTATTTGCACCAGAAATAGGGGAATAAGCCTTATTATTAAAATTAACAAATTCCTTTGAGTTTCAATGCAGTAACTTAAAACTTTTATAGATAGGTTGCTGTCAAATACTTTATGGTGAATAATAAAAATGAAACAATAGTTACCAAGTGAATTAATTGTGTTTTGTTCACTTAGGTTCTTTGCTTAAATTTAGTATTGACAGAGTTAAGTCATCACAATAGATCTTCTGGTCATTAGTATGAGTTAGAGAGGTTTTACTGTGTTTTGTATAGCTGGTGTGTATCTTTCCTTTCTACCTTGACTCCTTTATACATTTTCCTCTAATCTATAAGCAGCCTCCTCAAGTGTCGTACCAACATTTTTAGTGGATATATTGTAAACAAAAATTAACCCAGGTTGCATGGGAGCTACACTCATTTTGATTTATAGCTACGAGGATGGTCTGAGGGCGGTGGTTATCTGTAGCTTATAAAGGGGATAGGAATTATCAGGTACCAGTGTATTGTGGATGGATGAATGATTTGTATTCTTAGAGATATTAACCAGATCCACTTCTCAATAAAGACTAATAACTCAGATTTTTAAACAGTCTTCATGACAGATGGGGGCACAAAGGAGAATGCATCAACACTAATTAAGAATGTTGACCGTTTGTTCGTCTTAGCCATGATTAATTGATCTTGGAGTGCTATCTCTGAACAGGAAGTGGTATGCTGTTACATTGTGAAGTTTAAAGGTTACATTTTAGTGTACCCTTTAACTTGCCTTTACATACAACTTAAAATGTTTTTACCTATCTTATCTGACCACAGAAAGAAACATTTTCCAGCCCAGATACCAATGAATGTTTGGTGTACTGTGTACTAATGTGAATCTGGCTGGGAACAGCACATACCCAGTCTGCTGTAGGACATTGACTGCCTTGCATACTTAGTCTCCTCCGTTCTACTCAGAAAATTTCTTCATTAATACTTACTTTGAGATTTATGATTTAGTAAAATTCATAACTGTGCAGTCATTCTCTTGTTCCTTCCTGCCTCCCCCAGTTTTCTCTTCTTGTTTCTTGTGGGCTTGCCCTTGCTAGGTCTTCACCTATGATTAAGACAAGTGTTGAGCAGCAAATGCAAAGACCCCAGTTCTTTTGAGTCTTATGTCCAACTAATCTAAAGTTCCTGTATGCCTGACAGCAGGTCCAGTCGCCTGAGCCTCACACATGCTCCTGGAATTGGAGGGTAAACTACTTGCATGTAGAGACTCCTTTAAAAAGAAAACCTTGTCCTATGCTACGGTCAATTTACCAACTCATTTGAATAAATGTAGAATGCTACCCTGTTTTAAAATATGTATAGAATGTTTGTCTTGACAAACTTGTAAGATTAATAGAAAATGGCAGTCTTACGGATTTGTTTGTTTCAATGGTTGGTTAACTTTTTTAAAGAAGATGTTTTTAAGGAGAAACTTTAATGAAAGGGAAAATTACAGGTGAAAATAATCTTTTATTCACCATAATAATACATTTCCAATCCGTTGTCTGGATATGCTCTGTATTACTTTAGAGATGGGAGCAACTTAGAAACATACATTTTTGAATCAGAAAATTATGTTGCTTGTCTGAGGGAGAATCTGTCCTGTAAGATTTTGATCCTAAATCGTGCTTGGCTTTATAGTAATGGTGCTGGCTACCCTCACTGCTGAAGTGATCTATTTAATTATGTCTGTTAAATTGCTGTGTGGGTAAGTCTACTAAACTATGTTATATGCCACACAGAAATACATAATCAGAGCCTGAGCTGCAAGTGTCTTTCCTTAGAAAGTGGCTGAGCTCACAGAAAATTATACAGAACAAAAGAAGGACGGTTTGTTGCTATTGTGTAGCATTTACTTAGACATACTCCATTGGCTGAGAAGGGAAAGCACCTGACAGCATAGATCACAATGGTTCTGGCCCCAATCTTCATGCATTGTGCTGTGATAAATGTGTCTTTTGCATCTGGTTGCAAATCAGCCGATATTTTTACTTGGACACTTCTTTCATAATCATTCATAAAATAATCACTTGGATGGGAAGTCACAGTGGACACAGCAGCTGCTAAATCACCTGATTAAAGGAAGATTTTTAGACTTCTTGACTTTCTTCCAGTGCTGTAACATTTCTGGAGCATGCATACAGGATGGGTTTTGATGGTGGCTGTCAAAAGCCAACTGGCCTGTGCCAGAATGCTAACAACAAAAGTAGAGCAGAAAGGGGGAAATATTATGTTGTGCTTCTCTTCTCAAAGGTAAGTAATAGTCATTATTATAATTTTCTGCCCTACCTGTCTAAAGTCTGGTTTCTGATGTTCAACAGAGATAGGATTAGTTATTAGTAGTGAGTTTGCTTTTTGTTGTGTTCTGCTGCAGTATGGGATTCAGTGTAGGGGTGAAACTGAGTAATATATACATCTTGCACATAAAAGATATATTACTGTTGCACCACTTGTCTGAGTTTGTGGTTTATACAGCTAGATAGAGCTCTGATAGAAACAGGTGTAATTCTATGAAAATCAATGAATTTGCATTTATTCGAAGCAGGACAAAGTAGATACTGTGCAAACTGCTGATATGAATGTTTTCTCATTTGGATCATAGGGTGCTATAAAAAGAAAGTGAGGGTAGCCATGAAGAAGTCCAACTGTTCTTGTGTTATGCTTTTGTATTTTAGTGACCATGAATAATCTGGTTTCTTCTTCATGCACTTAAGATCTTGAGGCTGCACTTCAGTTTTTTATTTGGGCGCATAATTTTTGCCTGCCTAAGACCAACCACAAATTAGGATCAAGTTCAAGGACCTGGTAGAATATTGTTAGTGTAGCTGGAACTCAAATGCCAGTGTGACAGAAGTGCCTATAAACAATGTATACTCGTTCGCAAACAGTTATGCTTACATTCAGAAAAAATTTAAAGATGTCGTTGAAAAATGGAAATAGGAGTAAACCATTTAAATACAAAGGTTAGAACAGTATATGTATCCTATTTTTATAATAATACACAAACGAAATGCTGAGAGATCTCTTACTGTTTCCATGGATTTTGTCTGTAGTTTATTTAGCAGTGTAGACATACATCTAATAAAAAAGATGCTGCATAAACCATAGTCCAGGATGAATGTGCTTCTGTTTTTGGTTTAGGTAGAAATGTTTTTTCTGGCTGCGTCCTTCATACTTAGGTCTTCTTACAACAAATGGAAAGCCCTTAATTGTACCTAAGGGAATAGTTAATCTACGGTGGACATATGGTGGACAAAAGCTGAGTCTAGTAAATGAAAAAAATTATAAACAGAAAATGTGTGAATGTCTGCACAGTCTGAGAGTCATGGGAGATATTGTAATGTTGGATTGTAGCTTATTTAATTTGCTATTCTTTTTTATTAGTATATTAATGGAAGTCAGTGCAGCATAAAATACATAGTTTTAAAAACCAGTCCATTTCATGTCCGTATTATTGGATTGAAAAAAATACCTACTTTTAGGACAGGACAGAATATCTTCTCTTTGTAAGTTGTTCTACTCCTGCCTTTGCCATATGACATAAATGGAATTTGGCTTCATCAATGGAATGAGCTCTCTGATTTTTTTTAAATTTGTAGCATTTGATTAGAGGCAGTTAATCAGTGTTAACCCTGAGCAGCTCTTGGACTTTATGGATTCAAGCATTATATGTGGTTGCACTGCTCCAGCAAAAGGTTAAGTATTAATGGAAAATGTTCACAGCTCTTTTACTCAAAGAAAACATGTTACTTGTAAGTTTTCTTTTGATTTTACTTTTACAGTTGCATTGAATGTCTTCATTCATTTAGCCATCCATAAAGCAAATATTGTTGCACATGCAGTGGATAATAAGTCTTTTTAGGACTACTTGTGTGGTATGTCACAGATCATTAACTGCAAGTAACCACCTGACTTGAGGGAAGTCTGGAAGCATCATTACAGTGAAATAAGCTTTTATTTCTGTATCACTGCAGCACATTGATTTGTAGGAATGTCTCCATTAGCTACTGTGGAAATATATTCTCATATATTATTATTGAAGGAAGTTGATGAGAGAGGATAACCAAATTTCAAGTGTGAATAGAGCATTAGTTATTAGGATTTTGGACAAAATGGGAAAAGGACACATGCTGCTGTAGCATTATTTTCTATTTAAAAGCTAGATAAGTCAGTAAAATAATTTTGTAATGCTCCACAGTTTCAGAGCCAAGTCTGACAAATACAGTAACAGTTGTACAGTATTTGTGTATACTGCAACTTCAGTGGAAATGCATGTAGTAACTGAATGTGTTTACTATCCTGTACAGACAGAAAGTGTGGAAAAGAAGTTTCTTCCTAATCACCAGGAAAAATGAGCTTTTTCTGTTTACTTAAATGAACCATAAACATTTAAGATTTTTATTGGAAGTAAGCAGTAATTATTTCAGCTCAATTTAGAGGATCAAGGATAGCTTGTATCAATATGGGGAATACTAATAATGAATAACCGCCATTAATATGATCAAGTTTGCAGTGTGAAAAATGCAATTCTGGAACATTGTTCTGAAAATATGTTAGAAAATTTGAAGTTCTTACAGAGCTTAAAGTTAGGCTCATACTGTAGGATTATCTTGCTGTGTTTCTGTTTTTCAAAATAATTTGCTGTCAGGTCCTTTAGGAGCACAATACAATAGAAGACGAATAACTGTGTGTTCAAGTCAGCCTCTCAGTGGTGTAGTGTGAACTATGTGCGTGCAGATGTAAGAATGCATTATATGCATATTTAAAAACTGTGTATCATTACATTATGCTTATTGGGGATTTGCAAGAGGAGAGGCAGAAATTAATGGTACTATTTCAAATTTAGTCCACAAGCTCCAAATACTTGATATAATGAGACATTCTGAGTTTATGACACACACTTCAGTATAGGAGCATGTATATGCTGTTAAATGTGTGGCTTTCTCGATAGAGCTTTAAGCATATTAATGTCTTCATGGCATTAACACCTCTGGTTATGAATTCTTCATTGTTCCAGTATTTGAGATGGTATGTCCTGATGACGTTCTGAATGAGCTGCAATTTCTTCCTGCTGTCTACTTTTTTAGTTTATTTTATAGGTCAGTTTTTTCTGAGAGTTCTTTCTAGGCTAGAAAGGTTCTGGGTTTTCCTAGAAGTTATTTACTGCATTCATTACTTCTTGTCATGCCACAGTATCTTCTTGCGACAGTGACTGTAACTTGCTGCAACACTACTGATGTCTATCAGGAGATATTACTGAAAATGTCTGAACTTAATAATATTTGAACTTACATGTTTGTTTTGGGTGTTTTTCTGTGAATGTGACAGGTTTTTATTTTTGAAGTTGTCTCAAGCTACACAGTAGAAGTAAAAGAAAATGTAATGAAAGAATAAAGAATAGTCATTGTAGAGATCTCTGTTGGCAGCTAATACCTCGCCTGTTTAATAATTAACGATTTTCTTGGGCTGGAGTTTTGAAGGATGTATGTAAGATGACCTCCTCTTACACCGTAAGTTTTGCAGTTTTATTTTGGGAATGGTGTATCCAAAAGGTTTCTAGAGAATAGTTACTGGTGTAGTTGCATGTTAAAGTGGTTGATCACTAGGGCAATAATGCTGGTTTCTGAGCACAGCCAGTACTTTTTCCAGCTGCTTTATAGTGATATCTTGAAGCTTAAAATGTAATCTATATGGGTAAGCCACAAAAGCCACTATATATTAAAGCAGACTCTGACAATAAATCAAAATTGAACAGCTGGCAACACTACAAAAGTCATAAACTTATTTATTAAAAAAACTAAACAGAAGAATTATATTAAAAAGAGAGGTATATGTTCTACAGACCAGTGGATATAGCTTAAAACCTGGAAAGTGCTGCAGATTAAGGGCCCAATTTATGAACATCTGTTCTGGCAGTTTCTTTGAGATTCTCATGTTCTTTACAATAAAAGTGTGAAACATGTTGTTCCCCCCCCCATGCTTTTCTGCAGTTCATAAAACTTGCATTGAGCCTTATGCAACTGGGCCTGTCTGCTTTACACACTTGCTAGGGTAATTACTATTCGTGGAAGGGTAAGTACTATAGCAACATCACAGTCCCACAGTATACACTTATCTTGACTTGTTCCAAGTGGACTCATTGGCTTTCAAAAGCAATGAAAGCGCACTGAAGTTTCCTTCATATGTTTAAACTTAGAGCATACCAATGAACTAATAATAATGGAAAAAGGTCACAAGAGAGCAAAATAAACAGAAAAATGTCTTGTATGTGGTTTCTTTAAAATTGAAGCATGCTTACATATCTGCTGTTTGGCTCTTTAACAGTCACTAAAACAACTTAACTCCCCTAATCTGTTAATTTTGACATAAAAGATGATAGAATGATTAATTGTGATGTTTACTCATAGTTCCTTACATTTTTATCATATTGGCAGGTACATGAAGGTAAGCTTTAGGATATTCTTGATCTGTTTTGAGAGGGAACTGAAAAATCATAAATTTAAAACTGAGTGTCTAGGTTCACTGTACTGGTTTACCTCTGATGTCAGTGCAATCAAGATTTGTTTTGGGAATTTTAGCCACAAGCCCTGCTTTATAATCAGACTTGAGCTGAACAGGACAGATCATAACATTTTGCTCTCTTACTCTTGCTTCTGGTTCAGTAATTCAGACTGAACTGGAAGAGGCCATTGTTAAAGGCTATCAGTTTTTCAAGCAGCGCAGACCCTACTAACATCCCAAGCCCTGCTTGCCGTTAGGAGACAAAGTTAATCTCTCAGTAAAGACAGAGGTTAGGAAACCAAGGTGCAAAGAGAACACAGAACAAATATGGAGTAAACCCACTTTCCTTATCCTCAGCTTTATTGATGAAAATGGTTACATTTGATTTACATTTGATTAGTTTCACTGTGTTGTGCCTTTATTTATATAGGTAAATAACCACATGCTTTTGTAGGAAAAGAAAAGAGGATTCTGGTGTCCTTTGGACAGAGAAATATCGTATGGGAACAAAACATTTTCTGTTTCCATGCCATCCATTTTTGAGCATTTTACGGAGTTGGGCGCATCTCTGCGGTCTTTGTAGTGTGTTTCCACTTCTATGGTTGCTTGGCCTTTCCCTCCCTCAGCACCCCTAGCCAGCTTGTGGAAAATTAAGGAACTGTGTTTCTGCCAAGCGTGTATTGGTCATTGATAGTTCCTTTTATATTTTCATTTTCTAATTGATTTATATATATTTGTATTGCTGAGAGAAGCCTTATTAGGCAACTAAACCAAAAAGTGGCTTATAACCACTTCATAGTTATGGAAGTTGAATTTTCTTTCTGCTCTAATATGAAACATGTTTTATTAATTAGTGTGCTATGAATCATTTTATCTATCAGTGACATACAGTATATTAATCTCAGTTGTTGAAGCATGGTTTTGTTTGTAGAAGGTTCAGAAATGTTAATGTTGCATTTGCTTTGTCAGTGTGTTTACTTGTGGTAAACTTTATTTGTTATGTTTGATGTGTTAGAGTGTGCAAATGTATTTTATATGCACCTGCATAAAGTGTTTTACTTGTGATCTGGGTTTCATTTGTTAAACTGTGCCTTGGATTCAGCGAGAATCAGAAATCAAGGCTTTATTTCATCAAAGACAATATCAAGTTATGTCCCAGAGGAGTCCTAGGCAGGGGTCCAGATTGTAGTGTTTTTTATTGGACCTGACTAGAGCATTCTGGATTCCTGGTTTGTATAGCTCAGATTTTCATACTTGTTACGAATGCTTTATTTCTCATCCTTGAATCTCTTGTATGTGGGTGGACAAGGGAGGCTAGCAAATGACTGCATCGGTAAAATTTTCCACCTGCTTCCCCCTGTAGGCTCTGCTGTCCAGACTGGATTACATGTCTCTTGCACTTTTTATCCTCTCCATTCTCTTTACACCTAGTCCCTTGTGCTTGGTGCAAAGGGAATGCTGTTAATGTTGTTCATTTTCTGTTTTGTATTGAGAAATGTGGGTTAGTTTACATGCTTTTTTAGTCTGTTAGACATCTGCTAAAAATTCTAGCAGGTTCTTTGACAGAGTAAACTTGATGGATGAACTACTAACGTCTTTTGGTTTAAATAGTAGACTGTACCAGTGCACGGGAAAAGATTTCTTTTGGAGCTGTTACAGACTACAGGGTATATAATCCATGTGGATTAATGTGGCATTTCCTTCATAATCCTCTGAATTTTCTGCCTTAAGAATACTTTTATGTTTTTCCTATGAGTTTTAGTAGAAAAGACCCTTTAAATATGTGGTGATGTCTAGAATTATTACATTGTCATTGTGTGCTTTTATACTTAAGGTGTACAGGTAGAAATGAAATGTGGCATTTTAATTCTCTTTTCTTTCTGTGGGTTTTTTGTTTGTTTGTTTGAATTTAGGATCTAGTGCTGTGCATTAAGTCTTTAGGCCAAGAGGGCAGAATTTTTGTGAGTATGCCGGTGCTTAAAAACGTAGACTTCTGTCTGGTGGGATTTTTCAGATGTGGTTAAAGCATTGCCTGGTTGCCCAGTAGTTGATTTGGTACTTTGAAAAGTCTCCCTAGGAGTGCCTGCCTGCCTCTTGAAGTGTCTCACTACTGTTGCAAAACTGATTCCAAATGTTTAATTATTCCAAGAAGGCATCTAAATGCAGGGGAAGTTAAATTCTTTTGAGATCCAAACCAGTAAATATATGACAATACTAGTGAGCCAGTTCTGAGTTGTCTGTGTTTTATGCATTCCTATATGTATTTAGGAGTAATATTGGAACCTAGGAAGCCACTTCATTCTGGAATTAATTTTAGGATTGCTTTGAGGGAAGAGCATAATAGCCAAATTCTATTATATTTGCACAATATAATTTAATTTAGTTTGGAAAACATTTCTGAAGAAGCATGGAGTTAACATCCCATTAGCTAATAAAATTATGTAAGTGTGGTGTGCACTTAGTTTTGTGAAACTTACTTTGTGTGTTTACTCTACCTCACTTCTTGTTCTGGAATTCTTTTCCCTAGCATCAGCACAGCTGCATCATGCATTTCCACGGTCCTTTTAACCTCCACTTTTAATTAAAAAAAAGATTAAATCAGATGCTGTTTAATGCTTCCCGTTTAGTTTTGGGAAAATAAAAGTTCACATCTAGCTTAGGCGTGTGTGAACAGCTGTTAAAAGCCACAAGCAAAACGATACTTATAAAAGTGGTGGGGGGAATTTTAAGAGCAAGCTGCCAGTTTGACTGTACTTTTGAATAGCTCTTCACTTTCAGCCAAATGGTTTTAACAATAATTTTCTTTGAAAAAAACCCTGTATTTTATAGAAGCAGCAGCCCTAGCAGTTAGGCCAGTGGTAATAGAAGGCAACTTGCCATCTCTCTTTAACTTTTTATGAAATTTTCCTTTGAGTCGGGGGAAATTGCTCATTAGAGAGGTTGGAGGGGCTGATATCCCTCTGTGCCCACCCACCATGTAGGTACATCTGTCCCCATCTGATTCTAATGAGGGATCTTGTTCATTGAAATTCCCAAATTCCAAGACTGAATGTAAAAGGATAATACTTCCCTTGCACCCTAATTTGCAGGCATCATAGTGCTGCTCATGACTTAAGCATTTTGAGGATTTTATTTTTGAGTCTGAGTTTCGTAATCTGACTAATCACTTGGACAGAAACATGCAGGTAATTTATCAGATGTTAAGATTTAAAAGGAAGATGAAAGATTTGGACTGTTTCTTGTTTATTCTACATTCTGTAAACAGGCGTGACCTGTCTCACCACATTACCTGGTTGCAGGGGACAGTAGGTTCACTTAGCTTAAAGCTTACTGTGTCAGTGTACACAAGTATTCAGATCACATATCTGGATGTGGGATTATCTTTGTACAGTTTGGAAGCCTGGAAGATATATGGCTGTAGCACAGACCTGAGCTACATGTGGCATGCGGATATAACCTCTTGTGTGTATGTGAGTGAATGAGCTTTGAATGCTGACTTGTGTTGATACACTAAAATGAGATGTCCCCTGAGCCACGCTAATTGTCTCTTAACTTTATGTGGAGCAGCAGAATGACAATGATCATAAATGCTTTTGAAGTTGCTTGAAAGCTGTATTCTTTCTTTCTAATTTGTTGTTGAGGTATCTGTAATATTTTAATCCTAGCAAATTATGGCCCGTGTTAACTGGTGCTACCGCTAAAATGGTCTGTCTTGGTATTTGTTGCTTGTTACACTTCTGACTGCTGTGTTGGGGTTTCCACACTTGTATTGCACTTCCAGTGTCGCTTTTGCCCCCCAGAATGGAGTCTGCAGTGTGCAGCCTAATTCTGGGGAGTCTGAAAGTTTGGTATGGCTACCATTTGGCACATCTATTTTTTGCAATATGCCCATGTTTTTTTTGCATGTGCAGCTAGTGAAGAAGAGTAGGGTGGCAATTCTTTTATTTTGTAATTGTTTTCTGCTTACATGTCTAAATATGTTTAACTACGTATTATTAAAAAGCAAGAATGAAAAAAACTTGTTAATCACTTCCAGTTTTGTGTATGTCTGTCGTAGCTTAATCCCAGCTGGTAACTCAGTACCACACAGTCATTTGCTCACTGCCCCCCTTTTCTTCCCCCCTCCCTGCTCCCGGAGGGATGGGGAGGAGAATCGAAAGAATGTAACTCTTATGGGATGAGATAAGAACACCCCAGTAACTAAGGTATAACACACTGCCACCAATGTTGCTGCCACCAATGATAATAATGATAAGGGAAGTAACACGGAAAGAGAATACAACCGCTCACCACCCGCTGACTGATACCCAGCCCAACTGAGCAGTGATCTAACCCTTCCGGATAACTGCCCTCAGTTTATATAGTGGGCATGACGTGCTGTGGTATGGAATACCTCTTTGGTCAGTTTGGGTCAGGT